>JAODAL010007110.1:0-127947 GCA_025379985.1 Phyllomedusa bahiana
ACTGGTATGCACCCCCTCCACACTCTGACATTGTGCCACTCTCTGACCTCAATGCTGTTGCTGCCTTTCACCTCCACTCTCTATCATTGTGCCACTCTGTGCCTACAAACTGTTTTGCCACCCCCCAGAATTTGTCATTGTGCCACTGTCTGACCTCATGCTGCTGCTGTGGCTGCTGCCGTGACCTCCACAAATATTCAGTGTTCCACTCTGCAGCCTACTGGTGTTTTTGACACCTCCAGAAGTTCATTGTGCCACACTCTGACCTCATGCTGCTGCTGCCATGACCTCCACTCTCTGTCATTGTGTCACTCTGTGGCCTTCCACTGTTTTGCATCCTCCAGTTTGTCATTGTGCCACTGCCTGACCTCATGCTGCTGCTGTGGCTGCTACCGTGACCTCCAAACTCTGTCATTGTGCCACTGTCTGACCTCATGCTGCTGCTGTGGCGGCTGCGGTGCCCTCCACACTGTGTCTATATGCCACTCTCTGATCTCATGCTGCTGTTGCTGTTACCTCCACTCTCTTTCATTGTGCCACTCTGTGGCCTACTACTGTTTTGCCACCTCCAGAATGTCATTGTGCCATAGCCTGACCTCATGCTGCTGCTGCCGCTGCTGCCGTGACCTCCACACTCTGTCATGGTGCCACTGTCTGACCTGATGCTGCTGCTGTGGCTGCTGCTGTGACCTCCACACTGTGTCATTGTGCCACTCTGTGGCCTACGCCGTTTTTGCCACCTCCAAATTCATTGTGCCACTGTCTGACCTCATTCTGCTGCTGTGGCTGCTGCATAAACCTACACACTGTGTCATTGTGCCACCTGTGGCCTACTCCTGGTTTTGCCACCTCCAGAATGTCATTGTGCCACTCTCTGACCTCATGCTGCTGTGGCTGTCCGTCATCCACACTCTGTCCTCTGATTTGCCACCTGAGCCCTCAGCTTGTTTTTTTCCAGCTTTCGCTGCCATGATTTTATCAGGCTACATTCCCGCTTGAGTTTTTTGGTCATTTTTGCCCTCTTAAGTGCCCAAGGAATTTTATAGTGAAGCGATTCTAAGAGCGGTGGCAGTCATATGCGTGTCATACTAAAACACACATTGTATGAAACCAAACCAAGCTCCCTCTGCATATTTAAGCATGGCACAACTTTTCTACAGAAACCCTGCAGGCTCTGTGCAGCCGGGAAATAGCTGTTTTTTAACGCGATTTCCCCCGAAAAAATTTGGACCGAAAAAATTTTTGTCGGGAAATTGGGTGCTCACCGAATTAATTTTAAAGAACTTCGCCCATCCCTAACAGGGGGCAAAGAACTAAACATGGGGGGAAAGGAAAGGAACCCCTTTATGAAGTAGACTGCAGCCAATGGCGCCAGCCAACTTCTGTGAGTCACAGCCCTAAAAATGGGGCACCTGTTAAATTTCCACTTTCACTATTTTCCCAAAGACAAGCACCTGTCTGTACAGAACAGATTCATCTAAAAATATTTCCCAAATTTTTGTGCTAGGGGGTGAAAGACCTTCACAGCTGTATGTCATATTTACACCTGTTCCTGAACCAGCATTTTTAATTTCCGGTTATTGCAATCTGTGGCCAAGAGTTAATTTATTCACCTTTTGTGGGGTATTCTGTGTCAAATCCAGTGTGAGTATTTCTCCCCCACCCTCCTGAAACCCCATCAAGTTAAATCTGTGGGGTATTTTAATCTGGGGCCCCAAGAGTTAATTTTTCATTTTGTGGGGAATTTTTCAAAACCATGTTTGTGTTTTCTGACCAAAATCCTGAAATCCCTCAAGTGCAATATCCCCCCACCTGAAATCTGTGGCCAAAAAGTTAATTTCCCACTTTTTTGGGGAATTCGTGTCAAACCAGTGTTGTATTTCTACACATCTCAAATCCAGTCAGTTCAGTCTAATGGGGTATTGCTATGTGTGGCAACAAGTTAATCTTTTCACTTATTGTGGTGATTCTGATAAACATGTAGAGACCCCCCAAATGAGTGGAGAGGGCGTCATCAGTAATTTTGCATTGACGTCACTGATCATTTTGCCCTTCCTTTGATCCTTCAATGTCTTCTTTCAATTGTCAAAAAACCCCTTGTAAAATCAAAAAAAAAACAGGAGTTGATCCCCAAAAAAGTAACAAGTAAATGGAATATTTTCATGTCTTCTGTGTTTTTTTTCCACCGCTTTTGGCTACCTAATCATCGACAATCATGATGCAAACAAAGGACCATGCTATACCTCGGCCTCTCCGAAAACAATCAGTTGTGTTTTTCCTTTTCTTCCTTTGATAAATTAAAGAAGGGAAAACCCAAAAAAAGGGCAATGTATAGAGTGGGGAAAGTAAAAAGCATTAAGAACCCCCGGGTGGGAGAGGGAAGATGGGCAGTTTGCAGCACATGATAGCCACAATGGGAAAAAATAACAGATTGTGGAGGTGGCAGCAGCATTAGGCCACAGATTGGCACAATTACATAATGTGGAGGTGGCGGCAGCAACAGCACCAGTAGCATCAGGCCAAAGAGTGGCACAATTACATCATTTTGAGGTGGCGGCAGCTAGGTAACATAACGAGGAGGTGGTAGCAGCATCAAGCTCTAGCTCTCTGGATGGACATGGTGACCTTGCCTGGAGGTGATAGCAGCAGCAGCATGAGGAGACCTGAGTGGTGAGGTGGCAGCAGCATCAGAAGGCTACATAATGGCCCAGTGAAGAGTGGGGAGGTGGGTGACAATACCAGTCCCTGGTAAACATGGTGGGTGGTAGGAGGAGCAGCTGGCAGAAGATATGTGGCTTCAGACTGGTGGCAAGCTAGGTTTCGGCACTATTCGGATACAAGTCAAACGGCATATGCAGGTCCCCACCTGCCAACACTTCATAATATTCTTAAAGTAATGCCGCAGCAAGCAATTGCTATTTCTCCTTTAAAAAAATCACTTCTTCTTTAATATGAAATAGTTCAACATATACAATGCAAAGTATCGGTGTTTTAGCAACAGTTTCACATTAATATCAAAGATAAAGACCAGTAATCCATGATCAGTCAAGACTCCAGCAACATAGCATAAATGCCAGCCTCTCACATGTGGTCGTGTGTGCTGGATTCATCACGGCTGCTCGGCCTACAGCTGACTGTTACGTCTCATGCCTGTCACACAACGTTTCGGGGGAAGGCACTCCCCCTTTCTCAAGTGTAAGGCAGATCCCAAATGGACACTCTTTATTCTGTTCGCTAGCTACCTTCCTCTACATCTAAACATATACAACCTAACCAAAACATTAAACATACGCTAGAATACTACTATTATATCGATATATATCATAAAACTGCAGTTAATGCATCAATCAAGGTATTTACTTAACCTTCATTTGGCGATGTTAGATACCAGAAATAATAATAACCTTATTTACTTTAAATGTAAGTTATTTGACAAAATGGAAAATCATTTCCGATTTTATAATCTATTCTCATAGATCTACAAATGACAATCTTGGGCAGATGAGACTTCAGACATTGCTATATGGTTCATAAAAAGACACTCCAATGACAATCTTCATTAAGCCCCTTCGGTGATAATGTATCTAATCTATGTATCCAAAAGACCTCTCGCTGCAGTAATCGCACTGTAACTTGTTCATGATCATTCCCTACGATTTCCTCCAATATGCACCATCTTAAGTCAGATACCTGATGCATACTAATGCAGACTATTATGAGAGCATGAATAGCTTAGTAGACAAGTTTGTTGAAAGGGGATATATCAGAGATAAGGTACTGAAAATCGGCCAGGAGATAGGTCAACTTACGAGACATGAAGCTCATAAAAAAGATCTAAACTGGCTGATCAGAGACTCAGATATTCCATGGTCTATGATTGCCATTGTAAATTCATTTCTACAACTATACGTAAATTCTTGCATATAATACAGAGTGACCCTAAATATGGTAATCTGTTTCGTGACTATCCTAAATTTGTCTATCAAAAGGGTAAGACTATAGGTAATCATATTGTACACTCTGATATAAATAAAAGGAAAAAAATCCTGTCAAACATTTCTGGACGCACAAAAGAGGGGTACTTTCCCCTGTTTGTCATGCCAGAACTGTAATGCTATAATTAAAGGTCCTAACATTGCTCATCCCACACTTGGATATCAAATACCTATTCGAGGTTTTTTTACTTGCACTACAAAAAAATGTTGTTTATTGTCTGAAATATCCAAGTGGCAAATGTTATGTCAGCCAGACATCAAGGATGATGAGGATAAGACTTAATGAACATAAGTCTCAGATCCGACTGTACGGATCTAAAGTTGATCAATATGTCGCTAAGAAGGAGAGTGGGGCAGATAGTGATAAGAAATCTAAATTCATCGAATCCACAGTAGCTAGACATTTTTATGAAAGTAGGCATCAGGTATCTGACTTAAGATAGTGCATATTGGAGGAAATCGTAGGGAATGATCATGAACAAGTTACAGTGAGATTTTTGCAGCGAGAGGTCTTTTGGATAGATAGATTAGATATATTATATATATTATCGCCGAAGGGGCTTAATGAAGAATGTCATTGGAGTTTCTTTTTATGAACAATATAGCAATGTCTGAAGTCTCATCTGCCCAAGGTTGTCATTTGTAGATCTGTGAGAATAGATTATAAAATCGAAAATGATTTTCCATTTTGTCAAATAACTTATATTTAAAGTAAATAAGGTTATTATTATTTCTGGTATCTCACATCGACAAATTAAGGTTAAGTATGCATTAATTGCGGTTTTATGATGCATATCGATATAGTAGCTAGTATTCTAGCGTATGTTTAATGTTTTGGTTAGGTTGTATATGTTTAGATGTAGAGGAAGGTAGCAAGCGAGCAGTATAAAGAGTGTCCATTTGGGATCTGCCTTACGCTTGAGAAAGGGGGCGTGCCTTCCCTGAAACGTCGCGTGACAGACATGAAAAGTAACAGTCAGCTGTAGGCCGAGCAGCCGTGATGAATCCAGCACACACGACCACATGTGAGGCTGGCGTTTATGCTATGTTGCTGGAGACTTTGACTGATCGTGGATTACAGGTCTTTATCTTTGATATTATTGTGAAACTGTTGCTAAAAGCACCGATACTTTGTATTGTATATGTTGAACTATTCATATTAAAGAAGAAGTGATTATTTAAAGGAGAAATAGTGATTGCTTGCTGCGGCATTACTTTAAGAATGTTATCAGGCTGGTGGCAGCATCAGAATATTAGCTGAGGAAGTAGGCAGAAGAATCCAGGGTTCAGGGTCTGCTCCAGGTGCTGCTGCTGTTGAGTACCTTTCTCAATAGGTCGTTTGACAACCAGATTAAACACATGCGCCATGCAGGGCACATGGCTCAGCCCTCATTGGCACAGCAAGGACACCATGTTCTTTCCATTGTCTGTCACCATGGTTCTGATTTTCAGTTGTCACGGAGAAATCCATGAATCGATTTTGTCTTTCATAACGCGGAGCAGATCCTTTCCTGTGTGATTTCGTTCACCGAGGCAAACCAGGTGTAGAGCTATGTGACACCACCGTGCCCCGGCCATGTGGTATGCTGGAGGAGCACTAAGACTGCAGTGGAGGCTAAGGTGGTGGAGGAGGAGTCGGATTTGGCGCAGGATCAGCAATTTGACAACGTTGAGGAGAAAGCAGTGTCTCCTCTCCAAGTTGCTGATGTGGCTGGGCAGGAAGCACATTCACCCAGTGGGCCGTATAGGACATTTACTGTCCCTGACCATAGTTACAGCATCACACGTCCGCACTGCCATGCACTTTGGAAAACACCAACAGGCTCAAGGACTGGCCCCTTCTCTTCTCCATATTTGTGCATGGCTGTTACTGCCTTTTTCGAAATTCACCTCGGCTCGGCACAAGCCTTCAATTCTCTGAACTTGAAAAGGGAGGGACTGCAGTACCACAAATTGGACAGGAGCATGGTCAGCTTCTGCATCTTAGGATGGCTAGATGCATACTGCTGTCTCTTGGCAATCATCTCGGTGAACGGCTGCTAGCACCATGAGTGGCGAGGAGCAGGAGCATATGAACCGTAGATGATAGTAAAAACAGACAGCTCCCTTCGGCAGAGGTGATGGAGCCTTGACTGCTTTAAATGGGATGCATGCCACTGGGTACTACTGCTGTTGCTGCGGCAGGATGGACTACCACATCTGAGCCATGTTTCTCCCAGGTCACTGGAAGGTGACGCTGCATATGTTGATGCAGGGCCGTGGTGCCAACGTTAGGTCCCTGGCCATGCTTCACTTTCTGCCCACAGATTCTAAATATACCCATGTTCGCCTCCTCTTGGCAAAAAAACTGCCACACCGCCGAGTAGGTGATTTTATCACCAATGCTCCGCTGTGGCTGACTACTACCGTTGCTGCCTCGGTAAGCCCCTGCACCGCTACTTTCTGGGACCTGCAAAGCGGGCGGTCTACCCCGTGGCCGTTTAGCTCCTGACCTCACACTGCTACCACCCTGCTGACTTCTGGCCACACTACCAACTTGCCGGCTGCGCCACTGCCTGACGTGCTAGCTGCCGCCCTCTTCTCATGACGATGATGATATAACCCTTGCTTCACCCAGCTCCCAAGTGTGATTGGCTACATCGATTAGTGTTTGCCCATCACTGCTGTCCTCCTCAATGGTCTCATTGTATAGAACCTGACCGCTCGCAACATAACCCCCCATGCCACTCCCCTCATCACTACTTGCCTGCTTACTCCAAAAATCAGTGGATGTCTGCCCCACCTCTTTGCTGCCCACTTTCCTCAAATACGTCATCCTCACTGTATAGTGGTGCAGAGCCCACAGCACATATTAGTTCTCTGGCTCTGGGAACCGAATGGGACAGAGGTGGGTTGAGGACAGGTGAGGGCCCCTGACCTGCTCCCGAGCACTGCCAACTAAGGGTTGTGTCTGACGTACCCACCAACTCTTGGCTGGGATTGACAGATTTCATCTGGGAGAAAGTGGATGACCTAGTCAACTTTTCAAAAACCGTTGGCTTGGTGGTCAACACACGGCCGCTAGATGACACCAGTAGCTCTGGCCTCGCCGAGTGACCCTTGCTGTGATGTTCCCTTACTGTTCTGTGACCTATGCCTGCTCCAGGAACATTTGTGCCACTGTCCCTCCAATGTGAAGGGCTTTCAACCTCTGTGTCTGACATACTGTTTTATCAGAAATTTACAAAAAAAGCAAAACCTGTTTAATGTAGATGTGGTGCAGAGAAGGATATCCCACAGTAATAATCTGCCTGTAATGGAGATGTGTGTGTATGAGAACAACACAAGCTGTATTTCAAAGTTTTTTTTTTAGACAACTAAATTATTTGACAAAATTACTGCTGACACCCTCTCCACTCTTTCGGGGGGAGGGGAGGGGGCTCTACATATATCAGCATGTAACAGAACAGGTTCTGTCATAATCCGTGGAATCATCTGATGATGGAATAAAAGGAGTGCGTTCTTTGACGCTTTAGTAGGATCTTGGCCCTCAGCTCGGTTCTTTCTAGCTGGCACTGACATAACCTTGTCAGGCTGCATTCCCACTTCAGTTATTTGGTCATTTTTGCCCCCATAACTTCCCAGATAAGTGAAGTGCGAAGCGATTTTAACAGCAGTGCCTGTCATCTGCATATCATACTAAAACACAGCATTGTTTCAATACCAAACCACGCTCCCTATGCATATTCAAGCATGGCACAATGTTCTACAACACCATAAGGGCTCTCTGCAGCCAGGAAATAGCTGTTTTTTAACGCGATTCATCACAATTAAATTCAGGTCGAAGCGATTTTTGGGGAAAAATTTGGCGAATTGGCAGAATAAAATTTTTGAGAAATTCGCTCATCTCTAGTCAAAATTATTGATTATACAATAATGGTAGTCTCACATTCAAAACTGTAGTGGAAGGTGAGATAAAAGCCTGAAAGTCAATAGTTTAAAATATTGTTACTGTTTTGCTTGTCAGTGTATATAAACAGTTCCAAATAATAGATTTGAATGCTCCATACACATATTGCAGAAAAAACCCTTACAAAAATATACTCTGTAGATATTTAATTGCTGAATTTCTGCAAATAATCTACCAGACGTCAACAACTGTACTCTAAGCTGTCAAGATCAAATAGAACTACAAAAAGCAAGGCAATTAAAGAGGTTTTGACACAAAACAAAATCCCTTTCTGAACTGGCCATAGCTCACTACAAGCCGGCCTCAGTGAATGATGACTGTATTTGTGCAGCTTTAATCCTTTCATGTTTTTTGGAGCTCCAAGTATAGCCCAGCACACTTTCTTGGCTATATTCGGAACTGCCATAGAAAACAACAGGGAGAACTGGGCAAGGTATAAGCCAGCTCAGAAAAGGATTTTGCTTCATGGCAAAATGCCTTTACGCCAGCTTTGGAGAATGGGGAAATGGTCAGGCTTGCACAGTTCTCCCCATTCGTTTCTACAGCAGAATGAGTGTGCTTGACTGTCCTCAAAACTCTCATAAACATAAATGGGGGACAGCTGTGCAAGAGTGGCCATCTCTACATTATCTGAAGCCATCCAGCCCCTGCAAGGCTGCAGTACAAACAAAACCCAGAACAAATCTGATCTCTAATACCTTTCTCTTAATTTTGTGAATTAACCATTAGCAAAACTAATAAGAATAGATAAGTATGTCCATTTCTCAGAAAACAAATGAACGTAAATTATTTTAGTATAATAACTCATGTAATCTTTTTTTTATGTTCATTGCAATCTCCAACCACTAATAGAGAATAGAATTGTAATTGCTCCATTTTTCTACTTCAGTCTATTTTGTGTACATAGGGACACAATCATAGGCAACTTAAGATCACCAAGAGCATTGTTTTAAAAAGGTCATCAATTCTAGTCATGAAATCACTTCATGAAATTTAGAAGAGCTATATAAAACATGATGACTTAATCTCTCTTGATTTTCTTTTCATATGATGCTGATGTCAGCTTGTTTTTAATGCCATTTAAATTCAAATAAAATACAAATATATTGTATTGTGAACATATGAAATGGATGGCAATTTTATTTGAAAGGTGTTCCTTCAGCTCCAGTATTTCAGAAATGGAATTTAGTGATCAATAAAGAAAGAGACAATATTTAATACACAAAACATTTGGACATATCTCATGTACCTGGAAACCAAGGGTCAGATGTTTCGGACAAATCCTGAAATATTCAACATTAAAACTGCACAAATCATTTCTCAATATTATGAAGTCATAGAAAGCTAGAAACCATTAGATGGTCTGATTAAAACTCATTCATTTCGAAAAGCAGAAAAAGGGTCTAAGAGTTTTTTTCAAGAGATCAAAAAAAACGAAGTAAATTTTTTCTTTTTTTCATAAAAGGCATATCAGACATGTTTAATAAAAAAATATGCTAAGGAATAAAAAAATGGACAAAAGGCAAAAACAACAAACCCTTTTTCAAAGAACCTCAAGCTCAGAAAATTTAAAAATAGGCATGCACCCCACAACCAATTTTTAATTTTCCTTTCATTTTCACAACAATGTAAAAAAAATTGTTTTTATCATCAATACATCACACAATCAAATATAAAAAATGTTCAGAAGAAGCACTATCATATATTTTTAGAAGACACTAAGGGTAATTTATAAAAATAGTAATTTTTATGTATTAAAATTCATTTTAAATAACTGCTTTTTTAAATGTTCACTTTAAAGGAGTTAGATAAAATGAGAAAAACATGGCTGCTTCATTCTTCTTCTATGCAGAATTGTCCTTAGGATGTGTTAAATTAAAGGTGGTCCAGCTGTATGTATGAACTGCAGATGAACAAGTTCATACATTGTGGAGCATTCTATACTGTGTTAAAGCTATATAGAACTGGCCTGTCAGCACCAAACTTCATACATGTCGCCCATAATTTTTTTACCATTCTACTCTCAAATCATTTTCTTGGTCTCTCAGTACATTACATGACAAAGTGGTATAAAAAAGTGGTATTAAAAAATGCAACTCATTGCGCATAACACATGCCCTTAACCCCTTCCCGACATTGGACGTACCCATACATCCTAGCAGGAAGTACGTTCCCACAAATGGACATATAGGTAAGACCTGCCGATCGTTTGGGCTTACAAGCGAGTCCCACATGATCACGACATGGGACCAGCGATATATTACCACTGGCCTCATGCTGCATCACCCAAGGCTGGAGTGAGTTCCAGCTGTGAGTGATTAACCCCTTAGCTCCGACAATCTATCAAGATCGTCGGAGCTAAGTCGCAGGCAGGAGGAGTGGGCTGCCTGCTAGGAGACAGTAATGGCACCTTGTGCCATTACTGCAATGAGGGCAGGCGGCAGGAGCCCACTCCTCCTGCCTGCGACTTAGCTCTGACGATCTCGATAGATTGTCTTAGATTAACTTAGCTGTCTGGTGACGTCACCATGCCAGTAATGCATTGTGGGCATGCTAATTGACAGTCTCCATGGACAGCAGTATACAACAGCAATGTATACAAAAAAACGGATTTAAAACTGATTAAAAAGCCTTGTCCCCCAAAAAATGATACCAATAAAAATGTCAACTCATCCCGTAAAAAACAAGCCCCTATATATCTCCGTTCATAGAAAAATAAAAAAAGTTATGGCTCTCATACTATGGCGATGCAATAACGTGTTTTCCTCTTTGAATTAAAGTGTTTTTATCATGTAAAAGCCGTAAAACATTGGAGTTACCTGGGGAGTTAAGTTAGCAGGTCATTTATACAGCACGGTGACCGCTGTAAAAAATAAAATAAAAATAAAAAACACTACTAGAATTGCTGTATTCTGTTCAAAAAGCCTCATAAAAACCTTAATAAAAAGTGATCAGAGCGTTATATGCACCCCATAATGGTATCAATAAAAAGATTAACTCATTCCACAACAAACACTCCCATAATCACCTTTACATACAGAAAAATGAAAGTTATGGCTGTCAGAATAGAACAACATAAAAACACAATTTTTATAGACATATTTCTATTGTGTAAAAGTATTAAAACATAAAAAACTATATGAAATGTATATCATTGCAATTGTACTGACCCGCATAGTTATGTTATCCTGTCACTTATACCACATGGCGAATGCTGTAAAATCGAAACCCAAAAACCAATGATTGAACTATGTTCCCCCCTCCATTTTCATGGTCCAATGCTAAAAAAATCTATGGAACACCTGTGTGCCCAAAATGCACAACACACCCCTAAATGAGATCCATGAGGGGTGCTGAATCCAAAATGGGGTAACTTCTGGAAGGTTTCACCTGTTCTGATACTTTGGCGGCTTTGCAAATGTGACATGACACCCACCAAAATCTGTTTCAAAAGCCAAATAACACCTGCCTTATATGACCTGCCATGCACGCAAACAGCAGTTTACACCCACATATATGGTATTGCAGAACTTGGAAGAAATTGTGCAACAAAATTTGGGGTGCTTTTATTCCAGGGTTGTTTGTAAAAAGCTACAATTACAGATTGCTGAAAAAAACAATTCTTCATTTTCACAGCCTAACACTAAAAAAAATTTCTGAAACACAAACACCTGTGGGGTCGATATACTCACTAAACTCCTGGATATATTCTTTACGGGGTGTTGTTTCCAATATGGGGTCTTTTTAGGGGTGTTTATTAAATTTTAGCCCCTTAGGGTGTCCGCAAACCTGAAATGGCAATTAAAATCATAATGAAAATGAGACCCCAGAGTCTAGTTGGTGCTCCTCCTTCTCTGAGGCTTGTGGTTGGGCAAATAGTGTACACCTAATGGGTTAATAAACTTCCAAAATGCTGTTTGAATACTTTAAGGCATATCATTTCTTAGTTGAAGTCATTTATGGGAGTATCTATGACTGGTCCCTAAAAAAATGTATATTGCAAATTTTCTTGAAAATGTGAAAATTACTACTAAATTTCTAAGCTCCTTAGTGTCATGAATAAAGACATTTAAAAAATTATGCCAACCTATAGTAGACATTTGGTAGATCTTACACGCAGAAATTTTTGAAGTTTGAAAATGGTAAATTTTTCTAATGATACTTTGATATTTTTCACAAATAAACAAGGACTTTTTGAACCAAAATTTCTTACTATCTCAAAGCACAATGTGTCACTAGAAAACAATCTCTGAATCACATGGATAGGTAAAAGTGTCAAAAAGTTATTCTCACATAAAGTGACACATGTTAGATTTAAAAAATGGGGCTCTGTCAGAGAGGCCAAAACTGGTTCCAGAGGTAAAGGGTTAAAAATATTTTTCAATTAGAAAATAAAAAAGTATAGTTCCTGAAAGGCAATCTGAAAAAAACAAACAAACCTGTAAATGTCATTGTCAAAAATGGTAGCATCAGACAGAAACCAATCCCAACATGTATGCCAAAAATGCCAGCAGCAGTCTATTGGTATAATGTATGTTTACATATTACCTGTTTCTTAATATAAGGATCTTGCACAAAATTATTTTTTTTTGTTACAATAAAAGGCAACGGTTGGCATATACAACTGAATAATATACAGTTAGATCATTAATTGCTATAGGTTTAACACAAGGGTGATTTGCTGTCACAAATGAACATATATTGCTACACATAATTATCTTGGTGCACTCAATTACTCAATTTTTTTTTTTTTTATATAAACTATTATTCTAAAATCATTAAGCAGTTTATGTACTGTTATATTATAAAATTCATTTGTAGAACCTAGAAACTAATTAAAGACATTGAAATTTAATTGTCAATACAAATTGAAGTAAATTAAATTTCTTCCAGCCACTGATAAATCTATTACAATAAAAGCCAAATCATAAAAAAATTAAGGGATACATACATGTATGTACTTATATCCTTTACAATGAAAAATATTTTAAACCCATCTTCCCCTACCTTTATTTTAAATTCTGGTTCTTGAAAGCAATATATGTTTTTTTGCAATTAATGGTCAAGTATTTGGTCTCCTCTAAAACCACCCTCAAGCAATATTCTTAGCATTATCTCCCTGGGGAACTTCAATATCATATGTGACTGGAGTTATTAAATATACAGTATATGAAATTTTCCATAGCATCTGGAAATTTGTTGCATGGCAACAAATGTACTGATAAAAAGACGAAATGTAAGTTATTAAATTAAGGTATGTATCATAACGGATGTTTATACTACTGCTATAAAGAAGAAGAACCTTTTTTTACACATACTAAAAGTCTTTGAAATAATCACCTGTTAAATCCAATACAAGCATTTATTTAGGTTTTTGATTAATTTGTGGTGTATGGTGTGAAGTGTTTTCAGTCCTTCCTTACCTTGTCACTCTTTATCAGAGGTTGTGATAATTATTTTTATCATAACTGCAAAACGAACTCACTTTAGATCCAGAGACAAGGGGAATTTTGATGCAAAATTAATTGTTTAACCCCTTAAGCCGAACGCCTGAAAAGTAGTTAATGACCAGAACATTTTTTTAGTTTTGGCCTCCTTGCGTTTAAACAGTTGTAACTTTTTTTTTTTTTCAATGACGCAGTTGGATGAGGCCTCGTTTTATTCGGGACAAGTTGTACTTTATAAGGGAATAGTTCAAGTACACTTATAAATAATTGCAGTATTTTTTTTTATTTTTTTACAAAATTTGTTTTTTGTTTTTTTAATTTTTTTTTTAAAACCATTTTACATTTCACACTTTAAAAACTTGTTTTGATTAATTCTACAGGTTATTACGGTCGTGTGGATACCAAATATGTTAGGTTTATTTGTGTGTGTAATTTATGTACAATTATTTTTTTATTAAATATTTATTTTTATTTATTATTTAAATTTTTTTTATTCTTTTTTTTACACTTTTTATAGTTTTTTTGTACTTTTTTTTTACTCCCATGAAGGGAGAACTGTTTTAACATTTTTTTTTTTTTTTTTTTACACTTAGTAATGTATTAGCATATTCATATATGCTAATACATGCTAATCTGTGTCAGTTCTGACACAGGCAGTGATTAGGACAGCACACATAGCGTCCTAATCACTGGCTTCAAACACAGACCACTCGGGGGCCACGCTAGGTCCCCAGGCTGACTGTGCAGCCGGTCCCCTGAGCTCTGCGGGTAAACCGGGGCCTTTCGAACCCGGGGACGAAGGGGTCCCTTTTTGCCTGGCCCTTTAAAGCATTTTGTTGTTGTTGTTGCATTCATCTCTACCCCCCGCCTCCAAAAGCCATAACTTTTTAATTTTTTAATCTAAATAGTAGTATCAGGGCTGGGGTTTTGCGGGAAAAAGAAAGTACTTTTTAAAGACGCCTTTGACCATACTATCTGAAAAAAAAAAAAAAAAAAAAATCTAAGTGAGGCTAAAAAAAAGAAAACTTACTTGCCAACTTTTGTGGGGATTTTTTTTCATGGTGGTTACTCAGTGGAATAAATACGTGGGTTTTAAAATTTATCTGCAAGTCAGTAGTATACCAGCGACACCAAATACATAGGGGTTTCGTGATGTTTTAGTACTGTTAAAAATCAAAAACATCCGCTATTTTTTCAGCTCCGCGCTGCCGTGACATATTCTGCAACCAATATTTTATTTTGTTTTTCGACCTATGGACAGGACTGAAGTATAGTTTTGATTGGTACTATTTTGGCATACAAGATACTTTTTGATCACTTTTTATTTCAATTGTTTGGAGACCCCCTCAAAAAATAAGGGACTATTCCCTCTGCAGAAAAAAAAGATTCAATGTCCAGAGTAAAAAAAGTATCCTTTTCCATGATAATAGCAACCCCAGGAGCTTGTAACAGCAAAAACAGTTGAGGGTTTCAGGAAAGGCTTAGATGACTTACTCCTAAGTAATATTAATACTTATGAAGCCATACAAAAAATCTAGATCCAGTCTGATGGGAATTTGAGGATCAAAAATAAAATATCCCTTTAGGGCAGATTGGTTCTTGCCTTATGGGTTGCAAAATCTGCATCAGCTTAAAAATTCCCTCTATCCCTCCCTTCTTCTACAGCCTTCCCCACCCTAGAATGAACTTGGTGGAGGGTTTGTCTTTTTCAACCGTATTAACTATGTAACTATGAGACATGAAATGACCAAAAAAAGTCTTCTATATTGTTCAGAGTATGGGATAAATAATGTTACATTTCAATAAATTGGACAAGGCAATAGAAATTATGTATACATTTTATATAAATATGGGATAAATAATGTTATATTTCAATAAATTAGACTTTTAAGGACACAGCAACGGCAATTATGTATAACTTTTCTTTTTTTATTTGTAAAATGTTAGAAGAAGGATGTTTTGAACATTTAATTTGTTTAATTTTTTTAAACTTTTTGTTTAATTTAACGCTTATACTTGTAACCCGCCTAAGGTACTGGACCATTATGGGCCTTGATCACTTTTACACCCTTCTGCATTATGTTGATAATGCAGAAGCATGTAACAAGATGGTGCTATTACTTCCTGCCTACAGTCTTCAAATCCGTGTCAAAGTAACATCCCCTTAAGTGGAAGGACTCCACGTTTCCCCACAGAACATTGTCCATAGCTTTACTCTGCCTTCACTAGATTGTCTTCTTCCCATAATGCATCTTGGTGCTAACTCTTTTCCTGGTAAGTAACACCCAAATGGTGGTTAACGTTATCATAGCCTGCATTAAGTTTTTGTTGGTTACAGATTCCTTAAAAAAAATAAAAAAAATTTATGAATTTGTGCGTATGCATTTACCGCTCGCTTTCCAGCTCTGGGGAGCAATGCTCTGAAACCTGCATCCCTTGTTGGGGGCCCACACCCAAGAAAACAGGCTGCTGGAACCCTTTTGTTTACAGTTCCCAGCTAATCTGCTAGGGGGCCTGTCAATGCCCCAATAGGAGGGCCCGAGGTGCTAATCAACACTGGGGGGTGTCCGGGCATCCATAAAACCTGCAGAATCTTCAGGCTTTTTTCCTTGATATTTCCTGGCTGTGTTGTTTCCGGTTTGTAAGTTTTCTTCTCCCTTTTTCCTGACCTTGGCTTGTTCCTGACTTTGGCTTGCTTTCCCGATTTTGGGTACCTCGCCCGACCGTGTTTCTAGCTTTTGGGGTGTCCTACGTTTTTTTCTCTTGTATTGCGTTTTTGGGGTTTTCTTAACTGTTGTGCTTGACGTGACATTATCCAGGGGCCGGGGAAACCCTTACTGCCTCCCCGCACATTAACCCATGACAGCCTTGATAAACAGATACGGGGCTTACCCCCTATCAGGATCGGCGTTTAAAAGGGGACAGGAAAAAAACTTTCCTAACAGAGGTTACCAAATTACCTTCTGCCCGTTGGGAAAACCCCTATTTTAGCTACCAGACAGGTTTTAAGGGGACAGGGGAAGGCCTTTCTGACATTTTTTTGGGAGGGATTCGGTATTTTAGGGTCCCCCACAACCCCGTTAATGTGGTACAGAAAATGGAAATTTTTAGTCCCTTTTCCAGGGTCCCCCCAGGGGTGGGAATTTTCTTTGCCACCTGATTCAAAAGAAATGTCTTCCGTGGGCAGGTTTTTGTCTCCTTAGTATAAAATTTTTGATGATCCTATAGCGAAGCTGTGGCCGGACCCAGCTGACCCCCTTTAGGCAGGGTAAAAGGACTGTGGGAGGGGTATTGCTCCAAATTTCGTCGCTGGTGTGTTCCTCGGGGGGGAATGACCCAGCTCCCGGTGCCAGTTTAGGTTAGACTGTCTGACCACATTAAAAAGGGTTTGGGCTCGCTACAAAGAATAGCTTTCAAAATTTTAGGGAACACAAAATAAAGACATTTTCCAAAAATATTGCATTGTTCCTCTGTTTTCCCTAAAAGATACAATAATTTATTACCTCAGGGGTATTTTAGTTCCCTCATAACCCAACCGAAACAACCCTGGGGCTGTTTTTCAATGGGGTAACAGAGAGTGATCACACACAGGTCCGTTCAGTCAGTGTCCTGTGCTGCCAGACAGTAAAAAAAATTTATTTTTCTCAGTACACAGGCTCTGTAATTAGGGCCTTTTTGTTTTGGGGATCAGATAAGAAGTTCCCTTCCAGTAGTTGATGAAGCTTAATCTAAATCTAATTAGCATCTGAAAGCACAAACGTAGTCTGTACAAGCATGGAGCTTATGCAAATTAGTAATGAACCACGTAAGACCAGAGAATTCTTTCATGCATTCTTTGAAACCCTGACGTGGAGACAACTCCTTTAAGGATATGTTGGTGCTTACCCTACCGGCCAGGTAACTCTTGATGAGGCCTATGGCCATGTCTGTTCCGAACTGGACAGACATATTAGGGAGAACGTCGGGAAAAAGCTTCTGCTCCGCTACTCCACTCCCGTCACCCCGGCAACCCGCTATTCCTGAGATGACCCCCGCGGAACCAATGCAAGTGAGGGCTTCTTCCTGACAGTGGACCGCTAGAACTTCTCGTCGCATTCAAGGACTGTGCTACAACCGGGGGGGGGGGGGGGGGGGGGGGGGGGGGGGGGGGTTGGGGGGGGGGGAAAAAAAAAAAAAACAGGGGGGTTCCCATTTTGGGCCCGGGAAGGGTCCCCCCCAAAAGGAAGACCACTGGAAAACCCCGCGCCTGGGTGATTTGGGGAAAAAGGTCATCTAGGTGAACAGGTATTCCCAAAATTGTATCAAAAAAGTTATTGCTCCCCAAAAAAACTCTCTTTCCCCTTTCAACCCCGGGTTTTCTGGGAATCCCTTTTTGTGGGTTTTCTGGTTCGTTTCCAAATTTTTTTGAGGGCCGTCCTTTGTCAAGCGTTTTGGCCTACCTTGGGGGCCGTATATGTTTCCCTTTGCGGGGTATTGGCTATTGTTTCCCTACTCCGTTGGTTAAGGGCCCCAATCCAACATAGAAAA
Organism: Phyllomedusa bahiana; assembly: GCA_025379985.1. Lineage (NCBI taxonomy): Eukaryota > Metazoa > Chordata > Amphibia > Anura > Hylidae > Phyllomedusa > Phyllomedusa bahiana. Next base: position 17,919 of record JAODAL010007110.1, read on the forward strand.
TCCTAAGCTTGAAATTTTGGGTGGGGTCATACATCTGAGAAATGTATTCTTTTTTAAAAGGGGGGGCGGGCCCCCTGATGGGGCCCTTGGGGTTTGTCCTGGCTTCAAAAAACAAAACCGTGTTTTTAAATGGAATTCGGGTGAATTAACCCCAAGTGGGGACAGAATTTTCCCTTTGTTTAAATGTCCCCCCTATTAACTTGGCAACTCAGGGGTAAACATATTCCTTTTTTATACGGTTTTTTCGTGGGAAATTTTTTTTAAAAGACACAGTCTGAAAATGCAACCCCCTCATAGATTTTATACTGTTCCATTGCCCCTATTCCCTTTGGAGTAAATTTTCCCTAAGGGCAGGATATCCCAATTTATCTGGTCCAGAGAATTTTTCCCAAATGAAGCAATACTTTGCGGAAACCCTATTTAAGGGGCCCATACCCGGGCCCCCCCGGTGCCCCCTAGGGGCACGGGGTTTTTTCTTTTTGGGGAAAAAAGGGATGGAGGCCCCCCGCCATGCATTAAATTACCGAGAATTTAAATTAAGAAAAACGGAAAAAAACCCAAATAATTTTTAAACCCTTAAAACCCGAATCTGTTTAAAATAAAAATTCCCCGGGGGAAAAAGGGGTTTTTCTAAGCGCCTAAAGGGGGGCCTATAATTTTGAGGGGGAAAAACCCCCTTTTAAATACTCCCGAGGGCCCTTTTTTGAAAAAACGGTTATCCCCCCATTTGGTTTGGGTGTAATGCCACCCGCTTTTTTCCCCCCCCCCCCCCAAAGGAACCTGGAAAATAAATTTTTTCCGTAAAACTCATTGGTTTTTTTGAAATGGGGGTTTATCGGGAATGACATTTTAATATACTCTAAAAAATTGGTCGTTGCATGTTAAATTTTTGGACAGGTCTTACAAAACTTGAAAAAAATTAATTTTTGTAAAATTTGAGAAATGTATTTTTTGGGGTGCAGGAAGTACCTTTCTTACGGTATATCCTGATTAGAGATGGGCGAATCGATTCTAACGAAGTGGAATTCGTTTAAAATTTCAGGAAAATTTGGGTTTTCTGAATGAAGTCAATTTTGGGGGGTACTTCGGGTTAACGAAGGTTTTTTTTTGATTGATAGAAGGCTGCGACACATGGGAAATTAATTTTTACTTGGGGCAAAGCCCCTCTGGGAGAAAAAGGGCATAGCCTGAAAGACAGGGGCCCAAAAAAATTAAAGGGCCCCAATCAGGGGCCCGGGGGGATTTGTGACGTCACCGCACTATATAAGTCCGGGGGGGAAGGGGGGGGACTCAAAACTCCCCTCACTATACTGATCAGGGAAGGTGCTGCCGCGCTAAATTGTGATAGCTCTCACTGAAAAACTGTTTTTAATACAGCGTTTTTTTGGGGGGTTTTCTCAGCTTTCCTCAAAGCCCTTTTTCCCTTAATCCCCCTATTTCTAAATTTTTTGGGGGTATTGGATCTAAAACCCCGGGGTGCGCCACTGCAGCTGCATATACATTCAAGACCCAAGTGGGATCTAAGCCAGTTCCTGTTGTATTCATTTAAAAAAAACAGCTTTTTTAAAAATACAAATACCACTTAAATTTTTGGGCTGCTCAATTCTATTGCCCCAATTTCACCCCGGGGGTTTAAATTTAAAGGGATTTTTTTTTGCTGGTTCCCCGACCCCAAAAAACCCGTCTTTTCAAGGGGCCAAAATATATACTTTTTTTCCTGTGGGCATAAAAATTAAAAAGCAAAGGGTTTTTAAAAATTACAATTTTATCTCTTGTTGTGTGGCATAGAAAACACGCTTTTGTAACACCTACAAAGCTACTATTTTGTGGTGGCCCAATTTTTGGCGAAAATTTTACATCCGGGTTTTAATTTAAAACTTTTTTTCTGCAGTTTTTTAACTCATTTAAAAAAACTTTTTTTTTAAACCGCCAAAAGAAAAAATTTCGTTCAAAATTAAAATTCCGAAGGAAAAATTTTAAGCCTGTTTTTTGGCTTTTAAAATTCAGTAAAATACCCCTTTAAATTAAACGGCACATCCCAAGTAAATTTTTTCCGGGCCCATTTGTGGACGAAATTTATTTTCCAAAGGGTTAAACCCAAGCCCCTTATGGGTTTCTTGGCGCCCAAATAAAGGGGTGTGTTTTTACAAATCCCGATATCTTCAAAAAACCCGTGTCTGAAACTTTTTTAGAAACAAACAGAAATTTTCAGACAGAAGGTGGCAGGGCTTTTCACCTGCGAGTGGAAAGGGGCCCCACAAACTTTCCCTTTAGCAGCCCCGCAGCACAGAAAAGGGGACTTCGAAAGCGGGGGCCCACCGGTGGGGCCCCCCAACTGCCGCTGTAAACTAGGGGCCCGGGGACTGACTAAAAACCCAAATGGTTTTTTTAAAGGGTTGACTGGGTTTCCCCTCCACTTCCTCCCAATGACATCGAAAACCCCACCCAAAGGCCGGGGGGAACGTCAGCCCAAAACCCCTTTTATTTTGGCATGGCCCGGGAGCGGCCCAGGGGCCCTCACCTTCCCCCTCAACCCCCCCTGTCCCTGGGGGTTCCCTCAGCCAGAGATCTACTATGTGGTCTGGGCTCAGCGCCACTATATAGCGCGCCAGAAAGGGGGGTTCGTGGGGCCCGGGTGAGTCAGCAGGGGTAGCGCAGTGTGAGGCCGGGGGCCAAGCGGGCCCCGGGGTAAAAAAAACCCCCTTCGCAGTTCCAAAAAAAGTAGCGGCACAGGGCTCAGCGGGCACGGGGGCAGTATTTACTCAGTGCGGAGCTTGGGGGTAAAATCCGATACCCCCCGGGGGTGTTTGGCCCGTTCTTTGCTAAGACACCGGAAAAGGGGCCCAAAAATGGGGAAATGAGAATCTGTGGGCAGAAAGTGAAAACTGTCCCGGGGGCTAACGTTTCAAACCAAAGGCCCTGCGTCAAAACATGCAAACTCCCCCATCCGGGGGCCTTGGGGGAAACGTGGGTCAGATGTGGGGGGTAAAATCCTCCAAACCGGGGAGCAACAGCAGCAGCAGCAGCGCCCATTTGGGACGCACCATTGCAGCCTCAAGGCTTTCCCCCAATTTTTGCAAAGGGAGCTTTTTTCACTTTTACATCATCCCCCCGTTTCCCGATGCCCTTTTTCCCCGCTTTCTTTATGGCGCCCCGCATCCGTTCAGCGAGGCGATTGCAAAAAAGGAAAAACAGTAAAGGGGTCCAACCATCCCCAAAGGGGGGCAGCAGCGACCTGCCCTGTCCAATTTTTTGGTACTGCATCCCTCCCTTTCCAAATGGTGGGCCCCTGCACTGTTTTTGGAACTAAAAAACTTTGCCGACCGAGATGGAGATTCCAAAACTGTAATTTTTTTTTCCAAAAAAGGGAGTACCCCCAAAAATTCATAAATAAAGTTTGAAAAAGAAGGTAGGCCAGCCCCTTTGCTTATCAGTTTGTTCCAAGGGGGCATTTGGGAGCGCGGAAATTTTGGAACGGGAACTACGGTCAGGGGCCCGTACATGTTTCCCTTTTTCGGCCCCTGGGGTTTTAAAAGTGCTTTTCCCGGCCCCGGCACAAACCCAAAAAACTTGGGAAAGGGGACTCCGCTTTCTCCTCCACCCTTTTTCAAACTGCTGCCCTGCGCCAATGTCCTCCCCTCCTCCTCCACCACCCCCCCATCTCGCCTCCACAAATACTGCTCCATCATACCAAAATTGTAGGGCACACGTGTCCACGCACCCTTTTACACCGGCTTGGGGGCCTTTTTTTTGGGGGAAAAAGAATCACACAAGGGAAAAACCCTTTGGGGTTCCCCCCGTCATGCAGCAAAAAATCGATGGTGGCTTTCTTCCCCCCGCCAACTGGGGAAATGGAACCCTGGTGACGGGCAATGGGGGGAACATTGGTTGGGCCGTGCGCACCGAGGGGGGAAAGGGCCCCTGCGCCCTGCATTATTTCGTGTTTCCCAAACTGGGTTTGTGAAAAGGTTCCCGAATTTTTTCCAAAACCGAACTTCAGAAAATTTTTGAAAAAGGCCAGGGGAAAATGTGCATGCACTTTATCCATTCGACAAAGCCGGAACACTCTCCTCGATTTTCAAATGGCAGATCGGCCCCACCCCAACCCCCCCACTCTGATATGGAAAAATTTCCACCGCTGGGAATTCCCCCTGCACAAGTTTGGGGCCGACTGTAAGAACAAGGGAAAAACCATTAAAGAATTTTTGATGATCCCCGGCAGAAAAGAAGAAATCCCCTGGGGTAACTTTTTAAAGCAGCCAGTGGGAGCTCCCTTTCTGACACCTGCCCCTTTTTTGAGGGCCCTTTTGAGGGGGCGCATTATTTTTCCCGTCGCCAGGACTACGGGATGAAAAAACCTCATTCCACTGCTTTTTGTCCTGGAACAGAAGCTGAAAAAAACTGTCTGGGGGGGGGACTGGAGACTTGGGGGACTACATCTCGTGGCCACATGATCCGGTGGGACTGGGAAAAGGAGGGGGAAAGGGGGAGGGGCATTGGAGCAGAACATTGGCTGGGAAATGAAGGGGGATTTTCTAAACCCCGGGGGCAAGAAGGAAAAGGGGCAGGGGCAGCTGGGGGGAGGGGGATGGAGATGAGGAAAAACAGGGAGAGACCCTCAAGCACCGGGGGCAAATATAACCCGGGGGAAATGGAGGCAGGGAGCCCCTCGGGGTCACTTGTGCAAAAGGCCCGCATCATGCTTCTTCCGGGTAGGACAGCCCCAATAGTCACCAACCCCCAGAGGGAAAACTTCTGGCTCTCCAACCCAATTTGGGCCCTTTTTACCCCTCCCAAAAATGGGAGCCTTTTTTCCCCCGCTATTTAAAGGGGGGGACAAACCAAATACTAAGGGAAACCCCGAAAAACAGTTGGCCGCTGCCTATGTGGGGGCATCACCCCCTTGACAGGTCTGACCGGGGGGTTCCCCCAGCGCTCACGTACTACTGCCCGCGGGGGGCTGGGGAAGGTGGGGGTTTAGGAGCAGTACAGCCCCATCAGCAGTAACCAAAATCTGGATTTACTGATGAGCAAACTTTCCTTTACCCGCCTAGTGAGGGGGGAAATCGCCCCCACAGCACAGCAGGACCTGGGCAGCCCTGAACCCAAAAGGGGGAGGCCTACTTGGAAAATTACCTCCACCCCCTTTTGAAGATCCGCTTGGGCCCACTGGGGAGCCAAACTGGAAAGTGTGGCCCGCAACTTTCCGAGTTTTTTCAGTGGAAAAAGCTGTCCTGCCCGGGGTAGTGGGCCCTCAGAAAAGGGGGGTTTCAGGGGCGGCGGGGGCCATCGTTACCCCAAAGGAGAAACCCCCTTTTCCAGGGGGAAAATTTTGGAAAGACTGACCCCCTTTTTCAAATGAATCAGGCGGGGGAAACGGGCCCTGAATTTTCCCCACACCAATGCCTTAGCGCAGAAATACATCGCCCCTGACACCTCCCACCAAAACTGTAGAAATTTAGTCTGTGTTCCCAAAAAACCTGCCCTTTTTTTTAGCCCCTATTCCCCGGGGCCGCCACCCCCCCTATGCCACACATCTGCTGACCCGTTTCCCCCATCTGCCACCAACCTCTTTTCCCGGGACTGGTATTCCACCCACCTCCACACTGTCACTGTCTGACCTCATGCGCTGCTGTGGCTGCTACCGTGAAACCCCCACACGGGTTATTGTCCCCCCTTTGGCCTACCCTTTTTTTTGGCCACCTCCAAATGTCATTGTGCCCCCCTGCCTGACCTCATGCTGCCCGCTGTTTGGGTGCTGCCGGACCCCCAACACTGTGTCATTGTTCCCCCTCTTTGGCCTACTCCTATTTTTGCCACCTCCAGAATGCATTGTGCCCCTGTCCCGAACCCATGACCCGCTGTTTGGGTGCTTTCCCTACCTCCAAAAAGTTTGGTCATTGTGCCACTGTCTGAAACCCCAGCTGCTGCTTTTGGCCCGCTGGGCCCTGGGCCTACACACTGTGTCTTTTCCCACCGTTTGGGCCACTCCGTTTTTGCCACCCCCCAGAATGTCATTGTGCCCCTTCTGACCTCATGCTGCTGCTGTGGCTGCTGCCGTGGAAACCCCCCACTGTGTCATTGTGCCACTGTCTGACCTCATGCTGCTGCTGTGGCTGGGCCCCTACCTCCACATTGGTCATTGTTCCCCCTCTGTGGCCTACTCCTTTTTTGCCAAACCCCAAAATGTGATTGTTTCCACTGTCATGACCCCAAACTTTTCGCTGTGGGCTGCTCCCCTGACCACAAAACTGTGGGCATTGTTTCCCAAATCTGTGGCCTACTCCTGTTTTTTGGCCACCTCCAGAATGTCATTGTGCCACTGGGATGACCTCATGGGTGCTGCTGCCCTGACCTCCAAAACTGTTTCAAATTGGGCCACTGTCTGACCTCATGCTGCGCTGTGGCTGTTTTTTTTTCCGTGACCCCCCACACTGTTTCATTGTCCACCCCTCTGACCTCATGCTGCTGGGTGTTGGGTGCTTTCCCGGACCTACACACTCTGTCCCTTTGTGCCACTGTCTGACCCCCACTGCGCTGCCGTGACCTCCACACTGTGTCATTGGGGCCACTCTGTGAAACCCATTCCTTTTTTTTTGCCACCTCCAGAATTCCTTGTGCCAAATGTCCCCGACCTCATGCCGCCCGGGGTAGGGGCCGTCAACCCCCCCACACTCTGTCACTAATGTTGCCACCTGAGCTCTCAGATTGTTTTTTTCCAGCTTTTGCTGCCATGTCTTTATCAGGCAACATTCCCGCTTCAGTATTTTGGTCAGTTTTGCCCTCTTAAGTGCCCAGGGAATTTTATAGTGAAGCGATTCTAAGAGCGGCGGCAGTCATGTGCGTGTCATACTAAAACACAACATTGTATGAAGACCAAACCAAGCTCGCTCTGCATATTTAAGCATGGCGCAACGTTCTATAGCACCCTGCAGGCTCTGTGCAGCCTGGAAATAGCTGTTTTTTAACGTGATTCATGCCGAAGTAATTCAGAACGAAGTTATTTTTTGCCGAGAAATTCGGCGAAGTGAACGAAACGAATTTCGGGAAATTCGCCCATCTCTAATCCTGACTCCTAACTCATTTCAGATGGACCCCTGTAAAATCCAAGCAATTCTCGACTGGGTCCGCCCTTCCTCCCTGAAGGCGCTACAGCGATTCTTAGGGTTTGCGAATTATTACCGAAGATTTATTTGTAATTTTTCTGTTTTAGTTCGACCTTTGACTGACTAAAAATTGGGTGAAGTTTAATAACTGGCAACCTGAGGCCATAGAGGCATTTGAAAAACTTAAGCAGTGTTTTGTATCAGCTCCTGTTTTGGTCCAAGCAGATCATACTAAACCCTTTGTAGTAGAGGTTGATGCTTCTAAATATGGTGCAGGGGGAGTCCTCTCCCAGGGATCTGCCACTATGACCAATTTTCGCCCTTGTGCCTTCTTTTCACGTAAATTTTCCTCTACAGAAAGGAATTATGACGTTGGGAACCGGGAGTTGTTGGCTATTAAGTGGGCCTTTGAGGACTGGCGCCACTTCCTCGAGGGTGCCCAGCATCAAGTCACGGTCCTTACTGATTATAAGAACCTCACCTTTTTGGTGAAAGCCAAAAGGTTGAATCCACGTCAGGCACGTTGGGCATTATTTTTTACTCGCTTTAACTTTGTTGTTACTTACAGACCAGGTTCTAAGAATGTTAAAGCCGATGCGCTTTCTAGAAGCTTCTGTGCGAGCCACGCTTCCCAGGAGGATCCGGTACCTATATTGCCCAAGGAGACTGTTGTCTCAGCCATTTCCCCTGATTTAGCCACTGAGATTAAGACCCACCAGGATATGAGACCTGCTAATTGTCCTGTTTCGAAGGTCTTTGTTCCCACTCAGTTTCGGCTACGAGTATTAAAAGAATTCCATGATTCCGTGTTATCTGGACATCCTGGAGTGTCTGGCACAAAGAGGCGGATTTCTCGTATTTTCTGGTGGCCGTCATTGTCTCGTGATGTTGAGGCCTATGTGGTATCTTTTGAAACCTGCGCTCGGGCAAAGGTTCCCAGTACTCGTCCTCCTGATGAACTTTGCCCTCTACCTGTACCTGAACATCTATGGACCCATATCTCCATGGATTTTATGACGGATCTTCCTCCTTCAGAGGGCAAAACGGTTATTTGGGTTGTAGTGGACCGTTTCAGTAAAATGGACCATCTTGTCCCTTTAAGGGGGGTACCGTCATCCAAGAAACTTGCTGAACTCTTTATCAAGCACATTGTCAAACTGAATGGTTTACCAGAGAATATTGTTTCTGATAGAGGTGTTCAGTTTGTTTCTCAACTTTGGAGAGCCCTCTGCAAGGCTCTGGGTATCACCCTGTCCTTCTCCTCTGCCTTTCACCCCGAGACTAATGGGCAGACGGAAAGGGTGAATCAAACGGTAACGCAAAAACTCTGTTGTTATGTCTATGATCAGCAAGCAGATTGGGTAAAATACTTACCTTTGGTTGAATTCGCTATTAATAATCAGGATAGTAACTCCTCTGGTATCTCACCATTTTACTGTAATTATGGTTTTCACCCAAGACATGCGTCATTTTCTAGTGCTACTTCTGATCACAGCGGGGTGGATGTTATCGTTGAAGATCTGTGCACAGTCTGGGCCCAAGTTCAGAGGAACTTGGTTAATGCCCAGAACATCCAAAAGAGGAATTGTGATAAACGGCGTCTTTGTTCTACAGGGTTTGCGGTTGGGGATGGAGTATGGTTATCCACCCGAAATCTTCATTTAAAAGTTCCCTCAGGTAAACTTGCTCCGTGATTTGTGGGTCCATATGTGGTACAAGAGGTGGTTAATCCAGTGGCATACCGTCTCAAATTACCTTCTTTTTTTTGCATACATAATGTGTTTCATCGCTCACTCCTGAAAAGGTACATATCCTCCCTGACTTCACCCTCCAAACCCTCTCCTCCAGTTAGTATTGAAGGTGAGTTGGAGTATGAAGTTGCCCGAATCTTAGATTTACGCAGAGTTCAGAGGTCTTTGCAATACTTGGTTCACTGGAAGGGATATAGTCCTGAGGAGAGGTCGTGGGTTCCAGCTAGATCTATCCATGCTGAGGCTTTGATCAAGGAGTTCCACGACTTTCACTCAGACAAACCCAAACCAGGGAAGGGTCCAGTGGCCCCTCCTAAAAGGGGGGGGTACTGTCAGTATGCATTTACCTGCTCGGCTTCCAGTGTCTAGGGAGCAATGCTCTGCACCTGCATCTCCTGGTTTGGGTCCACACCCAGAGAGACAGGCTGCTGGAGATCCTTTGATTGACAGGTCTCCAGCTAATCTGCATAGAGGGCCTGTCACACGCTCCAATAGGAGGGCCCGGAGGCTGCTCCAATCAGCTACTTGGGCGGTGTCCGGGCAATCCATATAAACCTGCAGAGATCTTCAGGCTTTTCCTGTGATATTTCCTGGCTGTGTTGTTTCCTGCGTTTATAAGTTTGCTTCTCCAGGTTACCTGACCTTGGCTTGCTTCCTAACTTCGGCTTGCTTCCTGATTTGGTACCTCGCTCCTGACCATGTTCTGACCATTTGGCGTGTCCTACGTTTATTCTCTTGTCTTCCGTTTTTTGGCATTACTTAACTGATCTGTTGCTGACTCGGACTTTCTGACCCTTCTTCCTCCTGACGGAACCAGCACTTTAGCAGCGCAGGGACTGTCGCCCAGTTGCCGTCTGCCGCCTAGGGCAGCACATCAAGTAGGCAGGGACAGTGGGCTGGGTTCCAGTTATGGCTCACTGTACCTCCCTTGACGTGACAACTTGTTTCCCACATGCATCAATAAGCAATGGGAAGCCATTTATAGTGTTCTTCAAATCTGTCCTGGTCCAGTTCAACACTGGTTGGACTGAACTTTGGGTTTAGAAAGATCCTAACCAGAATTTTTTAAATCTGTACCTAACCCCAAATGTAGGCATTTATCCTGACTGTAATTGTTATCCTGGACCTTAACTGGGGCTAGTGTTAGAGTTTTTTAACTGATTGGGCTTAATTTACTTTTCCCTGTTGCATATGTTTCCTGTCGCCCCTTTCTGTTGCCTGCAATTTCACACTCGGTTCTAACATCACTTTTGGCCCAACTCACATTAGGGTAAGGTGATGTTGTACTAGAAGTAATGTTGAACTAGTGAGTTAAGTCCTACAGACCAGTAAAATATCCTGTACCCCAAGTTAGGGTCACCATCAATGTTTCTTTGATTTACACCAAAAGTAGGTTTAGACCGACCCGAACTGGACAACCCAAATTTAAAGTGCAGTGCTACAAATGGCACTGTTTTCATTAATTTTGAGTTGTTATTTGTACCCTGTCATTTAGGGTCACAATCTCCTCACACAAAAAATGAGATGTGCCAGTGGCTAAAAAAAAAGTGCAAGAGGAACTGTGAGCAGGCAGACCATGTATGATAACTGATACGTGATGAACCACAGCTCCCATGCCAGAAAAAATTCTGTGGAATGCTTAAAGTGGCACATGAGCCACGGGTTCAACAATTTTAACTAACACAGTCTATAATTAAAATGAGACCTGTGCAGTAAAGTAAAATTTTTAAGGAATTCTGAAATATTGATTTTTAATGTGTCCTTATTTTTTGACATGTGAACACAGTTTTATTTCAAATCTGAAAAGCTTGTTCAACAATCCAGCTGATGCTCACATCTAATTCCTGTTAAAAGGCATTGTGGATCTAAAATCATTTTCTTTGGTTCACAGCTTGTTCTTATATGAGAATCCAATGTCAACCCACACACAGCTGCCTCATGTATAATTTTATAAAGAATATACTTATCACAGTTTGCATCATCTCATTTCACTTCTTCATTTCTTCTGCCAAAGATGTTGCTTTATTTAGACTAATGACCATCTTCACTTCTCTAAAGGAGTGAAATGATTCCAGTGTATCACATCATTATACCAGGCTATAACTGACTGCAGAACTAGCATATTCACTTAAATCAAAATATTGCCAGCAGTCACATTCACAAAGATAAAGGGCATTAAATAATACATTTATATTTTACTTCCCAGAGATTTCCTTTGGAACTATGTGCGCTATAAACACAAGGCTGAAAAGAATTGACATTTCACATTTTGCCTTTGATTCTGCAAGAGGTGATCCTTAGGTTCTTAGTAATGAGACCATTTTTTCACAGGTTTTTTTATTATTATTCTAAGTTCATATAATGGTATCGTATTGAGCAGAAACATGTCTTTAGTTAAAGGCTTGTGATTTTCTGGGCACTAAGCCTACATTATAATGGAAGGTCCTAAGTAGGCAGCACTGAACTGGTTATTTTAGTACATAAATGTTCTGTATTTGTGTAACATACACTTCACATCATTTTATCCATCACTTCGAAGAAACAGTTGGAGCGTATTTCTGACTGGCTATCCATAGATGTAGCACTGGTGAGTAAGCAATGCTCATTTCAATATTTGACAATAAACAGATGAAATTGACTTATAATGTAATAAAAGTATTGAATAACACATAAAATAGCCAGTAATATGAGAAAGTCATTTAAGTAATAATACTTTCTTTTGAATTAGTCTGTGTTCTGTTGATAGTAAGTAATGTTGGTGAAGTTGTTAACATGAAACACCATGTGGCAGTAAGATCATGTAGGCACAATAGTTGTGCTCACATTTTCAGATCACATGGGACATTCTGAATTTCAGTGGTCATTTTTAAGATCTTTCCACTACATAATAATAGTGTTTCTATGTTTATTTCACCAATTATACTGTACATCACAAAATGATACTAACAAAAACAAAGAAAGTCTGGTATATTTTGGAATTGCTATTTAATTTGTGCAAATGCTATCTGAAATACACAGAATATAAGTTATTTATTCATTGTGATATATACTATATATTACGTCTTACTTTCTTAATCATAAAAAGATATGGCGTTAGAAATCATCTGCATGCTAAAGATCAAAATAACCTATGACCAGATTAATTTTGAACCAAGTAATAAAATGTTAGCAAAATAATCTTTGCAATAAAATAATTTTAGTAGGGGCTTAATGCTGAGGGTGAGAAGACGAGTAGAAGGTGAGATATCTTCCCCATCTATCATCATCTGATGATTATTAGAAGACTGAAAGCTTTATAAAGCTCTTATATCTATACAAGACATCCTCTACTATCCACTTATGGTCATTTTTGGCTAAAATCGAGCCTAGCATTGATGTGGACAAACTATGCCGCAAAACAGGGCCTACCTCATGAAGCCATTTTTATCATCCTGTCAGCTACCACTTCCTTTCCTCAGCCACGTTTATAACAGCTGACATCAGGTCTTCCCAGCCCAAAGGAGAGTCAGTTACATTGTTGGGAGGTGTAAAATTAAGATTGGGCCTCTATCCCAGCTTCGCTCCAGCTAAGGATGAAATAGTCAACAATACCTGGGCTGCCACAATCTGTCTCCCACAATATACAGGTATAGAAGTAGACTTACCACATCCTAAGCACAGCAGAATCGCAGGCAGATACTACAAGAGCAGATAGGCCGGAATATTATGACACCTTAGTCACCATTGCTGAGAACTGTGAGCCGCGGTTTGCATCTCCTAACATTGCTCAGGCTGTCACCCGAACGTCTCTGAACTCCCGAAGGCTGAAAGCACACGAACACAGGGCTTATTAGTCATTTTACTGCACTGTATCCATGGTTACTATTTACTGTGTACGTTAGTCCTCTGCTGCCACCTTCTCAATGTTGTTTGTCACTGCAACTGAAATTTCTGCATTTTCTATCCCTTACAAAATCTCGTACCTAAAAAAAAAGGTATTGTTTCCTTTACTATGTCACTGTTTTGTGTTGAGCGATTATTTACAACAAATTGAAATCGGCACAGTTTTTTTTGTCGAAATTTTTAATATGCAAATTTGGTTAAAAATCTGTGCATATCTTTTAAAAACACCCCATTTTGGGCGTTCCTGTCATTTTGGGGGCCGAAATCAGAACAGAATAGGCAGGGTGAGATGTTGTGCGACGTCAGACTGGATTGTATGGTTGCGTTTGGCTGGAAAAATCACAGACCTCTTTACATAGAACACCCTTCCTTTCATGATCATGTCTCCACTCTCATAGCAGTAGGACGTGCAAATTTATTCATTTCTTCCAGAAAACCCTACTTAATAGTTTACCTTACACTTTATTTTAGTTTAGCGTTTGGAAGATTTTAGTAGTTAGTAAAAATTTTAAAGGCACTCCCACTCACCACTGTAAATCACGGAGGAGCGGGGGGGGGGGGGGCGCGGGCGAACACCAAGATAGTGTAACATTGCCTGCAATAGCTTTATTATTAACATTTTTTCATTGAAATATTTCCGGGATATTGGCACCAAACTTATATTGGGATACCATTTTTTTCTAGTTCTGCGGGTCTCTTTGTTGGGTGCAAAACTCCACTTTTATTATCAGATACATTAGATAGGTGTTCTTTTTAAATTTTCCCTTTCCAGCTTTGTTGATATAGCCAATTTGCAGAAAAATTAGAATCCACAATTTTGTAGTCACACGGTTTAGGGGGCCCAAAAAAATCCTTTTATTATCCGAATACTTACAGTGCTGTTTTTTTCACTTTTGCGCATCACTTTGTTCTTTTGAGGCCACCTTGACTTAAATGTGAATACAGCAATTTTGTAGCACCACAGGTAAATTGAAAGGGCCAAAAAATCCCAAAAAAATCCCTTTTATTATCCGAATACTTTTTCAGATACGGTTTTTTTCATTTTGGGCTCTACAGTTTTGTTGATAGGCTACTTGCAGAAAATGTAAAATACAGCTTTTTTGTAGTCACCATAGGTGAATTGAAAGGTGCCAAAAATACCTTTTATTTTTCCGAATACTTTTAATATTTTTTTCACTTTGGCTCAGTACAGCTTGTTGATAGAGTACTTTCAGAAAAATGTGAATACAGCATTTTGTATCCCATAGGTGTTGAAAGGGCCAAAAATACCTTTTATTTCCCAAATCATTTCAGATACGTTTTTTTTTTCACTTTTGCGCACAAAAGTTTTTCTTCATTGAGGCCCTTGCACTTAAATTGAATACAGAAATTTTTGTATCAAACAGGTGAATTGATGTGCCTAAAAATCCTTTTATTATCCGAATAATTACAATAGGGTTTTTTTTCACTTTGGCCACTCAGCTTTTTTTCATGGGGCCCTTGCACTTAAAGTAAATACCAATTTTGTAGTCACCACGGGAAAATAAAAGGGGGTGCCAAAAATACCTTTTTTTATCCGAATACATTACAGATACTTTTTTTCACTTTTGCGCCTGCAGCTTTGTTTCATTAGGCACTTGCATTTAAAATTTGAATACAGCAATTTTGTAGTCACCAGGGGTAAATTAAAAGGTTTCCAAAAATACCTTTTATTTTCCAAAATACATTACGATACGTTTTTTGCATTTTTGCCCAGTCCAGTTTTTTTCGATAGGCCCCCTTTTGCAGTTAAATTTGAATCCACAATTGTGTATTTCCCAAAAAGGTGAATTTGATGGGTCCCAAAAAATCCCTTTTATTATCCAAAACATTAAAAGAAAAAGTTTTTTTTTTCATTTTTTTTGCGCACTGCACTTTGTTCATTGAGGCCCCTTTGCACTTAAATTGAATCACAATTTTGTAGTCACCAAGGTAATTAAAAGGGCCAAAAATACCTTTTTTACCGAATTTTACAGATAGTTTTTTTTTGCATTTTTTTGCCCAGCCGATTTGTTGATAACCACCTTCAGTTAAATTTGAAATCCGGCAATTGGAGTTACCACAGGTAAATTTGATAGGTGCCAAAAAAAACTTTTATTATCCGAATACATTACAGATCGGTTTTTTTCATTTTGGGGCCTACAGCTTTGTTCATTGAGGCACCTTGCATTTAAAATGTGAATCGGGAAATTTTTGTAGTCACCACGGTGAATTGATAGGTCAAAAAATACCATTTTACCCAATACATTTCCGATCGTCTTTTTTCACTTTGGCCAGGCCTCCTTTTTTATAGATCTATTTTGCAGTTAAATTTTGGGAATACTGAAAATTTTTGTAGCCCCCCACGGGTGATTAAAAGGGGTGCCAAAATACCTTTAAAAAACCTAACATTTCAGACAGGTGTTTTTTTTCACTTTTTGGTCAGCAAGCTTTGTTGATAATCTATTTGCAGTTAAATTTAACTAGAAAATTTTTGTTTTGATTTTGAGGGATTTGAGAATAGCGGGGATTTGCCGTCTTTTAAAAAAGAACTTTCAAAAACTATTCCATACCTTCTCAATTTTTTATATTTCTGAAACATGAGCGAAATTCAGGGGGGAAAGCAGCAAAAAGGGGGGGTAGGACAGGAGGTAGAGTAGAAAAACCCCTTTTTTCCCAGTGCTGGCGACAACACCTCCCAAGGGGATTCATTTTGCGGGGGCCGTCGGCCCTGTACGCTGGCAGTGCCCTGTGAATCTCAGTAACGACCAGCGTCCCCAATCTGTCCTTCAGTGGTTAATGCAACTGCATCCGAGTCTTCCCCTCCTCTTTCCCCCCAGTCACCCCCAAAAGCGTCCACCACCGCATCCGTCCAACAGAACACCCCAAAAGTAAAACTCGTGTACCCACCACTTGGGATAATCCATTTTCTGAAGACCTCTTTGATGAAAAATCGGTTTGGGGGTCAGAAGGCATGTTAAAAAATCAAGAGGCCAAAGGGATGATTTTCCTGCCCTGACCCCAGTTACTGATGCCATCAAGGGGAGAAGGAAGCCGTCAATTGGCAAAAACCCGAGCGTGGGGCAACGCCTTGCAGTCCTCTTGCTTGTAGCCCAGCTCCTGGATGCAAAATGTCAGGACGACGAAGTCACCGTTTTGATGATGAAAGGCGACATTGCGGATCCAACGGGGTTTTTTCAGCAAAATTTTGCTTGCAGCGTTTCATCCGGGATGGGAGAAGCAAGGGGGTGTGTCAGTATGGTTGCCCTCAAAAAAGGGAGAGGGCGGTCGCAAAGCCGCTGATAAGATTCCCCCAGCCACGGCACGCAAACCCCGCCCTCATTTATCGTTTGTAAAAAGGTCTAGGACCCTCAACCCTGGCCTTTCTTTGAGCACCCTCTGATACCCAGCAATGTCATTCCCCCTTTGCCATAAACCCATAATAGAGGCAAGAACCTTATGGTTAACCAAAACAACATGTCTAGTCACATCACGAAAGATGAGTTAAATGGGGCAACACTTCGCCAAAAAAGGCCAGACCGCGTCGGGCCCCCCAAACCCACTGTCACACCCTCTGTCTCCCCCCCCTCCCATACCCCAAGGTTCCCCAAATCCCCATGCCCCTTCAGAGTCATGATGGGGGGCCGCCTCCCTTGACCCTCCACCTTTGCCCGAGTACCACCAGCACCACCAGAGACCGTCTACCCCTTCTCCTCCCCCGTTTGATGACCGCATGCCGACAGGGGCCATCTACCACCGCCTTCTGTCTTCCAGGTTTGGGAGCAGAAGAACACTTTAACCCCCCAAACCCCATCCCAAACCCAAAAGCCAAATTGGGCATTCAGGTTTTTGGGCCCTTTGGGAAAAATGTCCTTTTCCGCTGGGGGACACAGAGGGGTTTTCCCCCACTTCAGGGCCCCTTCCCTGCCCCCAATCCCAATGCCGACAGGCATTTCTTTCCAAAAAAAGCCGCCCTGCCCGGGCCCAGCCATTGTCATTAAAATTTAAAGCGTGTTGTCCATTGGGCGGAAAGTCCATCAAACCCCCGACACAGGGGACTATAAGCACGGCCCAAGGGCCCGCTATATCTCTGTGACAGCTCAGGGTGAGATGGGTGGATGTCTCTGGGGGTGAGGTGGCTCTCGGGCTGGGCGCACGCTTTAAAAACCGCAGGGTGGTGCGGGGTTCTTTCCCCCCAAGGTCCTCGGGGGCTTTCACGTGCCCAGAAAACCGGCCGTGTTGAAATAAAATCTGTCTTGGAGCCCCATCCACACCAGACAGGGCTGTGGACGGCTCCCCGCAATGAACCGGTGCTGGCGGGGTTGCCAAAAACCCTTGTCCCGGGCAAGGTGGTGGCGATAACGGGCAAATTTCTGGCGCCCTTAAGATCGTAGGCTGGAGCACATCCCTTGCCTGGCAATGCCCATAACCTTGTCGTCCAAAAATTTCTAAAGAGTCCCCGGGCGGGGCTGCCTGCTGGGGAAGGCTCGAAGACTAAATCCACTTCCCCGTTCGCACCCGCTTGTCCCCCCGGCTGCGTTGCGGGTCAGCTCGGCCTCCCCGTAACCTTTCCATTTTTGCTGGAAACACGCTGGAATTCCCCACCCTCCACATGTTCCAGCGATTGTGGCAAGCAAAATGCCTTTTACGCAGTACAAGTGACACAACCGACAGGCACGGTGCGGACCTCGGGGTGTTGACCACTGAGAGTGGAGGCAGGGAAAGAGCTCTGCACCATCCTTTTCCAGTTTTTAAAAACCACCAAAATGGTCAGGCGGACAATGCCTTGTCAAGAGCTTTTGGTGTCTTGTTCTGGGGAAAAGATCGTTGGGGCACTCAAAATCAGGTCCCCCAGCGACGGGGAGGGGACGGGCACAGTGCAACAGGAGCCTTTCTCTCCTCAAATCCACAAGGCCCGACGTTTCACAAATTTCATCGCTTTTATTGGGTGGGTTGGGGGCCAGGGCTAGTGCAAGGTGGCGCACACTCTCAGGGTGATCACTCAGGGAAGTCAGGGCTGTGTTGAAATGTGCCGGAGGACAGAGGGGGAAAGGAGGAGGAGGGATTCCTAGACACCGACGTAACCGACGTCCCGCCTTGGAAAGAGGGTTGGGGCGAAATTTGAGGCGGAGGGGGGAAGATGAGGAAGATCAGTTTGCTTATGCCCCTCGACCCCGAGCTTGGAAAAAAAGGCTCACTCTCACATGAGTGCTTGGATATTCCCTTTTCCTCCAACATATCCTCCATTAAAAGGCCATCAAAAAGAACAAAAGTTACTGGGTGGCCCCCTCCTGGTCCCCGGTACAAAACAAAACTCGCACTTTTCCCTTCCACCCACCCAAATAAGATAAAATGCGGAAATGGGGACCTTGCGATTGATCAACTGGGACATTGTTGCGTCTGCTCACATTCCCCAAATGTCCCAGGCAACAACATCAGCGACGGGGGCAGCAGTAGAGGCCAAGTAGCCGTATGGGAGCACAGAGCAGGCAAGGTGGGAGAAGCCAAGGGGACCCTGGCAATCTTTATTTACCACCCACCAACGCATGCAATGCAGGGCACACATCCCAAAACACAGGACCAGCTTAAATCTGGGGGCATGCTATTTCTTCTCAACACCGATGTTTTTTTATTGTTCCCGACCCAATAGACTTCTGGGTATCCAAAATGGACGAAATTTCCCGGCTCGCCGCAATCCATAGAGGTGTTTGTCCTGCCCAGCACCCGCATCATATTGAGCGGACCTTTGCACAGCTGGAGGGGTCATTACAACAAAAGCACCGGGTTTTCCCAGATAAGTGGATCGTTTGATTTTATCAAGATGAATCAGCATGGATCTCTGATGAGTTGTGGCCCCAAATTTCCGAGGGCACCGATTAGTTCCGGCTACTTCACTTCCCCTTAAAAAGAAAAGGTCCCTTTTAAAACTTTTTTTTTTTAAATGACATTTTCTTACTGCAATTTTTTTCTCTTTTTTCCCCAATGTTCTTTGCTGGTTTTTCGGGGAGGGGACTGTAAAAACAGCAAGGTTTCATGACAACACCCAATTCATTTTTCTCACTTTATCTTTAGAAGTTTTTTCCCTTGTCAATGGGTTTTTAGGTCATGTTGCTTCAGATACAGCTATAATTATGGTCCCCCTTTTGGGAAAAGAAATGTGGCTTTTTTAAATCAATTCTCCCCCACAATTTTTTTAATAGTGGCTGGGAAATATATTTATATTTTTTTTTGGGGTCATTTCTGTGAAAATCAGCAATAAATGGTCCTTTGGAACGAAATGTGGTTCTAAGTGGCATTTTTCCCTCACAATTTTTAACAGTGCTAAATCAATTTAATAATTTTTGGGTCATGCTGCTTGAAATGCAGCAAAACTAAGTCCTTTATAAAAAATGTTGTTTCTAACAAAATTTGTTCTTTACAAAAGTCCAAAAATGGCTCAAGGGTCATCTTTGAATTTTTGGGGGGATTTTGTGGCATAGCTATCTACAGGTCCTATTTTAAAAAAATGTTGTTTCTAACAGACATTTGTTCTTTACAATTTTCCAAAGTGGCCAAGGGTCTCTTTAAATTTTTGGGGGGTTTTTTTGTACACAGCATACACGGTCCTAAAAAAAAAATGTTGTTTTAACAACATTTGTTCTTCACAATTGCCAAAGGCCAAGGTCAGCTTAATTTTTGGGGGCATTTTGCTTGACATGCAGCAAATACGGTCCTATTATAAAAATGTTTTTTTTTTCAACAGACATTTTTTCTTCACAATTGTCCCCAAAGTGGCCAAGGGTCATGTTTTTAATTTTTGGGGCATTTGCTGTGCATGCAGCTATACTACGTCCTATTATAAAAAAATTTTTTCAACAGACATTTTTTCTTTACAATTGTCAAGAGTGGTCAAGGGTATGGTGCGTCAGAAAAAGGAATAGGTAGGGGAATGTTAAGGACACATATTGCAAAATGACTTGTTTTTGCAAGACTTAACATAGCTACAATCCCTTTTGAGACAACCCCTTTTTAAAACAATTAAAAAAAAAGAAGCAAAGCATGGTGGGATTCCCTCCTATTTTAAAAATGGTTTTCAGAATTAAACACTAAAAAAAATTTCATTTTCAAAAAAGCTGGTAAAAAAAAATTCCTCTGAATTGTACAAGGGAGGTACAGGAAAAATTTTACCCAAAGAGGTTTTTCAGAGGCATGGGGGTATGGAGCACGGGCAGAGAAAAAAGAACAGAGACAATTTCCTCCAGCCGTTGGTAAAATGAGAAAAAAATGCCAAGAAAAAGGGAACCTGGGGGAAAGGAGCGTTTAAACCCCCCTTATTTCCAAGTGAAGCTCATTTGGGCCCCCACTCATACGGGGGGGGGGAAGGCTACCCAGGACAGGGGGAAAAAAAAGTCCAGTGAAACTAAAAGGTGGTTGAAAACTCCTTTTTCCACACGTTTTAACTGGGGTCATGCAGGTTTTTGGTATCGTGGCCCAGACAGGGATAGTCTATTCTAGTGAAATAAAATGGTGGGTTAAAGACCCTTTTTTCCCGGGACTTTTTAATCTGGTGCTGCAGGTTTGGGCTCATGCTGTGGCCCCGGGCGGTATTGTCTATGTCCCGGAAACTAAAAAGGTTTGGGTTTAAAGACTCCTTTTTCCGGCATTTTTAAAATTTGGGGGGGATGCGGTTTTTGGGGCTCATTTGGCCCAAACAGTATAGTCAAGTCCAGTGAAACTAAAATGGTGGTTGAAAGCTCCTTTTCCCGACACTTTTTAATCGGGGGGAGCAGGTTTTTGGAGTCATGCTGTGGCCCAGGACAGTTAGTCAATGTCCATGAAACTAAAATGGTGGTTGGGAAAAACCCTTTTTCCCGGGACTTTTTAATCTGGGGCATGCAGGTTTGGGGCTCATGCTGTGGGCCCCAAAAAGGGATTCAATGCCAGGAAAATAAAAAGGGGTTGAAAACTCCTTTTTCCCCACACTTTTTAATCTGGGGGGGCTCAGGTTTTTTGGGTCATGCTGTGGCCCAGGGGAAAGGGATAGTCAAATTTAGTGAAACTAAAAAGGTGGTGAAAGACTCCTTTTCCGGGACTTTTTTAAATCTGGGGGCATGCAGGGTTTTGGGGTTTATGCTGCGTTCCGGACAGGGATATTCAATGTCCATTTTAAATAAAATGATGTTCAAAACATACTGGGCCTTCTGGGGATTTTTAATTTTTGGGGGGATGCAGGTTTAAGGGTCAGCTGTGGTGAAGACAGGATATGAATGGTCTGTGATTTTTTTCTGTGGCTTTTATAAAATAAGTGGTTGCCTAAGATGTAGCACTATCCATTTGACTGTTTTTTTTTTTTAATTCCCCTTCTCCAGCCCCGTTTGGGTGTAAGAATGAATGTTGTTGCTCTCCCTAACTTTAATGGCCCTCGATCATAACTACCATCGACCATCGAATATCTTGTCGATGATGGTCGGCTATCGACCATCGACCGATGTCGATGGCCAACGTAATCTCTCAACACTAACTGTAATTCCAAACATGTTTCATTAGAGGCAAATCCTCTGCATCAGCACTCACAATGTGTTATGGCAAAATCCATTAAGCCCAAACTTAAAGGAAAACCCCTCTATTTAACGGACTTCTTTTATGTAATAGAGCATTCCGAATCTGGAAATCCTGCTAAATCTCCTTCCATTGATACACCTTCTACTACGGTTTTCACCTTAAACAACCCTTCATCATCCATTGTGGCAAAATCTAACTCATCTGCCTCTGGCCTTGCTCCAAATCTAGTGGCACTAAAAGAAGCAGCAGTGCATCACAATCGAAAAAGTCACGTACGCACAAGCCCTAGCTCAAGATTTTTTTCTGATCATCTGTCTCCTACAGAATAAAGCCCTGTTAAGTAAAAGGCAAGAAGAAGATTTACAAGAATTACCCACTGACCTAGATTTCGTTTCCTACTCTATTGATGACGTCTTTCCGCTACGAAACACTTTTTTCACAGGCCTTCCTGAAGGGGCTGAAAATTTCCCTGCGGGGGTGTACAAAAATTACCGCTACTAATTAACCAAAATCTCCCCCTGCAGTTGATGTCCTGGGCACCAGAGTCCACCAAATGAAATCAAAAGTGAATAACCTGGACACTGCTAATAATAATATGGTGACCACTCACAACACCCTGGAAGGTGACCTAGCCAAACTGAAACTCAAAAATGCTGACTTAGAGGATAGAAGCAGAGGATAGATTCCAGAATTGGTCTCAAACAGCGACCTTATGTCATACCTACAGCGCCCATTAAAACTATCCTCCCATCTTGCTCAAGACGCGATCTACTGATTGACAGGGCTCATAGGCTACCAAAACCAGCCTCTCTGCCTAGCTCTGTTGGGAGAGACATCTTAGCAAGAATACACTTCTTTCATATCAAGGATCAATTAGGCAACGCTGCCAGACATCTTAATCAATTACTGAATCCATTTTAGATTGTTAAATTATTTACCGATCTCTCTCAAACTTCCCTCCAAGCGAGAAGAGCCCTCTCACAACAACTTTGCGACAAAACAACATCCAGTACAGATGGGGTTTTTCTACAAAGATTATTATTCAAAGAAATACAGAAACCCACATAATCTTGTCCTTGACTGATGGATCAAGTCTGCTACACCACTGGGGACTTTCTTCTACCATTCCTTCTCAACCACAACCATCATCACTGTAACCAGAGTTCTGATGTTGTGGTCAAAACCTAAGAAATTACAAGATGAAGATTCTTCCACTCATAGTTGCCTTTTTCCAATTCTTTAGGTCCTGGACTACCTTCAGTTGAAACCAGAAGTTTACATCCACTATATGAAAAACACATTTGCGTGTTTTTCTTCACAATATGAACATGAAAATCAGACATAAACTTTTACCCGTTTTAAGGTCATTTAGGAATTAACAAAATTATTATATCAATTTGGCCAAAGCAGAATAATGACGATAGAGAGAATTTTTCAAGGCACTTACTGCAATTTCAAAAGTTTACATAGAATTTTATTAGTAATTTGGTAGCATTGTCCTTCAACTGTATGACTTGGGACAAATGTTTTGGATATACTTCCATAACCTTCTCACAATAGTTGGTGTGAATTTTGGTTTAACTGAGCCATGCTTTTAGGTTTCCTTCCACGCCAACCCAGCCTTTTTTAGAATTGCCCATCACTTTTTTAGAAGAATTAATATCAGGGCACTTACGTGATGGCCAATAGCCAAAAACATTGACTTAGTTACCCACACACCAACCTTTGTAACAAATTTGGCAGTATGCTTGGGGTCATTTGACCAATTGGAAAACCCATTACCACCCCAAGCTTTAACTTCCCGTCTGTCTATCACAATGAGATGTTTGCTCCTGCCAATTAGTTGAGCAACAACAATCTTCTTTCTCATGATGCCATCATAATTATTGTGAAGTGCACCAGTCCCTTTTGAACAAAACTAAAAGCTAACCCCAACACACACCATGATACTGTCACCTCTGCACATTCCAACACACATTGGGATCGTGTTTACCTTACACTTCCAATCTTCTCCCTTTTTTCGTACCCAAACCGTAACAATGGTCATTATGGCCAACCAGGTCAATTTTAATTTCATCAGACCACAGGACATATCTCCAGAAATGTAGGTTTTGTTCCTGTGTGCATTTGAAAACATTAACTCCTTACCGACATTAGACATATGAATATTTCCTAATGCCGGTAGGACGTGCATTTGACAATTAGAGTAACAGGCGCGTCGCAGCTAATTGCAGCTAACCCTCGGCAGTTAAAGCGCAGGATGGTGAAATTGCGGGCTCCCAATGGGTTATCATGGCAGCTGGAAGCCATTGTGAAGGCTACCATCAACATCATATCTTCTGTTTTACTACTTCTTGTCCCAGGAAGGAAGTAGTAAAACTGTCATATTTGTACACCCTAATGCATTGTATACACCCAATTCACACACACATATTACAATTGGATTCACAGGCTGTATAACCGATCTCGCCCCCCTAGTGGTGACAAGTATTCGTAGGGGCATCTCAAAGTAAAATTTAAAAAAAGTAAAAAAAATATACTCACAAACGTGTTCAAATTACCCCCCATTTTTGACATTTCCTCCAAAAATAAAACAAAAATTAAATTTAAGAAAAAGTTATAGATATTTGTTATCTCCCTTGCCAAATCTGAAAAAGAACCCAGCAATATATTAAAATACACAAACACAATAATTTATATCCTTAATGCTGAACCACCAAAGAAAAAAAATCCAAACGCCAAAATTGTGTATTTTTGGTTATTTCACATCCCCTAAAAATTGGAATAAATGTAATCATAAAAGTCGCATGTATTCCGAACTGGTACACGCAACACACAGCACAGTAACATAAATAGCAAGTTTTTGGCGGAGCAAAGCAGGAATAGCACATTCACACTCCGGGGGACTATGGGACACGGTTTACAAACCTGGCGTAGAAAGGCAAAAAACAGCGGCTGCAGTATAGTATGCGGACCCATAGCTCGCTGCTCTCTGTTGTCAGTCCATTACAGACATAACCACACAACTGTAGCGCTAAGATAGATGACTGTCAGGGTTCAGAAAATATCACTGCCACAACCATCTTACCAACTATCCATGGACGGCTACAGTCTCCAGATAAGGCGCGATACACACACCAACAAGCACCAAAAACTGGTCCGGAAATCCAACTGTATTTGGGTCTGTTTTGTCACGCAGGGGGGGCGGCGTTTTTTCGCAGAATACTGTTTGCGGATTTAAGGCCCCTTCCCCATCTCACCGAGCGCGAGGTTCATATGTTTTCTGCCACACACACAAACACCCGGTGGAAGACACTAAGAACATGTTCTAAAGAGCGAGTGCCCACGCACAGGGGTCTTCCAGCCACTCACAGTTTACAGACTGTTACTTTCGAATTTGAAAGCCGTCTGTAAACCGACTGTCAAAACCTAATAAACCATGGACTTTAAATGGAAAAATCCGTGCAGCATTCCTCCCCACTGCACGGATTACTTACCACCATTTCGGTATTTTTTAATTTACCAAAACAACCACCGGCCGGGCGAGTCTGAAAAACATAGAACACATGCTACATAAATCTTCAGCCGTTTTATGGGCACAGACCATGAACATGTGGGTGCGAAGGGGGGAGTGGCTAGAATCTGCAACAACCAGCAGACAGAAGAGCCGCCCCCACCTCTGTGCAAGAAGAAAAAAAAAGACACAATACAAAACACACACTAATTACACAACCGGTATTGGGATCACACATGCCAGTGTAAACCGCCGTAAGTTCTCTCTTCTCTCTACACTCGTACACCGACCCCGGCGGTCTGGGTAAATGTAAAACCCGCCGCCGGACGGAAAATCCCGTGCAATAGTAGCGACCTGCATTTAAGCTATCTATCATAAATGAAAAAAACTTTGAGATTTCTTAGTTCACAACGTTTTTGATCAAAAATGTATTAAGCCACACCACGCTTACCACAGTGAACCTCAGGTCGGTGGAGTCCCTACTCTATCATTACCTCTCAATAGAGCCAAAATCAGAGGCCTCTCACTACAGGTCAACCGACCTCCATCTATCCAGAGAGAAAAATAAAGAAAAACACCAAACTAAAACCTTATCAAGCTCCACCTCACACAATAACACCTGTACGAAGTTGTGATGAAGTGCCAGAAAACCAAAATAGGGAAGGCATCCCTTCCGTCCCTATATAGATTTAAAAGCAATATATTGCCAAATACAGCGTATAGTTCTGCACAAAAAAACATTCTGAAAAAACACAAACATGAGACCCTGGTGCCACTGGCAGGGGGGATTTGCGGATATATATATAAATATATAATATAAATATATATATATATATATAAATATACACGCCACCATTAACCAGGGCACACACCTCGCTAAAAGGGGCTATAACAATACATGAAAAACCAATCCAAAGAAGCATTTTTGCTATCTACAATACATGAAAAAAAAAACATATGAGATTCCTTAGTTACACACGTTTTTGAAACAAAAAATGTAAGCCACCCAGACTGCTTAGTAGGGACCTGCTGCCCAACGGAATTACATTAAGTCTGTTAAAAGGTAGACAGTCGGTTTACAGACGACTTTCAAATCCAAAAACCCGTCTGTAAAATCCGACTGAGAATACCGTGCCATAGGGGACGAGCCGAAAAAGGTTAGCATCTCCTCTCACCTCTGACATTGTTCCTACCTGGACATGATCACATACGAACATAAGATTAGATCAACTGGCCTCTACCATTTCCCTTTGCCAAGTGTCCTATCCACACATGGTAAAAAGACTCTGATCGTGTGAAATATTTGTATAGCAGGCACAACTTCTTGTAAGCTTATAGATTCATCACATTTCCAGGAGAGTAAAAATAATAAACGGGGAAGGTGCGCACCAGTGCAAAGGCTCATAACAAAAAAAAATAGTACTTAGGAACAGTACACAATTATTAATTTTCTGAGGAGAGCGAATAAAAAGGGAAATAACACAACCTGGAAATGTATCTGTCAAATGGGTGTTACCATCGCAGGTTGCTCTCCCTGCAACACACACAGATCCTTGTCACAAATCAGTTGCTAATATTCAGTGCTTGCACGAAAACACCCACAATTGGTAAAACACACCTGCTGACTGATTCAGTCATAAAACGTTTCTGGAGGGATAATGGGAGGAGCACAGACACAGTGAAAGGATCTAAAATGTAAGAAAAACAAAACCACAAAAAAAAACAGGTGATCTATGTGGGCAACTGAAGTCCAGGCAGTCCTCGAATTACCCCGTTCCGTACTTATATACAAAAATCTGTACAACCTAGTTACAAACGGAGACTTAGGGGGCATGCTGCACTTGTAGTTCCATGTCCCACAGCAACATAGTATCTGTGGAATGACAAGTGCCAGCATGCCCATGCAGCACAGACGAGAAATCACACACTCTTAACAGGGACCAAAGACAGCAAGAAAAATGTAAATACCCATTCCCATAGCACTAGCCGAAACTAAAAACCTTTTGTGCAGGAGTTCTACATTTTAAATAAATCTACCTGTTTCTGACCTGCAACAGAATTCAAAACAACAAAAAACCTAGAGTCCCTACCACCGATCGTAACCCCGGGGACTGCGGCCTGTTTCCCTAGTGCACAACAGAAAGTACTCTGGGGAGCGACACAGCTACACAGTTGGGTATAATGCCAAGATATGGCGGATTGGACGTGTGGATTATGGCAGCAAATCTACTGAATGCAAATGTGAATGGCGGCGGTTTGTTAAAAGAAAAGAGCATGCCTCAGTGTGTTGCGCAGAAATGCAGCGGATTTTTCCCATCAGAGTTCAGCCTCTACAGTTTGATAGGGTCAGGTTGCAGCGTTAATCCCGTGCAATTTGCTATTGTGCTTACGCACTACTTTCACAAGGCAAAATCTCTAGCATTTTCTTCTTTCTTGCGCCCCTTGCCGCACGCCCCATTGCCCGAGCAGCCCCAGACCATAGATTTCACCTTGCACAAGGACTCATCCAAAAACAGTTATGTCACGTCCCTCACCCCCCACTTCCCCTTGGATGTGGCCTTGATGATTAATTGAGTTCCTGATGTTTGTTTTTAGGCGTAATCCTCTATGTTACACACTGAAATAGACAATTCCTTCTGTAAATCAGTCACAATAGGTTATGCCCCCCTTGCTTGAAGGTGCAGCACAAGCCAGTGTCAAACCCTGCTGTTTCCAGCGCACTGCTCCCTTAAATTTTCTTTAACAAGCTTGAGCGAGTCTTATAGCATTTACTGCTCAAATCTCTGCAGTTTGCAGACCTCTGAAAAGGAGTCCGTTTAATTCATCACTCCCGCCCAAGCACCACAAATAGATTAACCTATTACTTTGAAATAGGCGTAAAAACGTGAATATCTGTCGTGGGTGGGGCTAGCCCGGGAAGGGCGTGAAGCTAACAGCTGCTCATGAAACACACAACTGAAGTCTTTTTCCAGGCTGCAAACTGCAGCTTTTGATGCATTAAAATAACCTGCGATAAAACTCCAGCGTCTTACATGAATAAAGGGCACATGCGCTGTAAACAGCAAGGTCTGACACACAGCTTCTGTGCTCCCTTGCCAGGGGGGCATAACCTACACACACAAGGTCTCTTAAATCGCTGTAGGTGTGTGGTTCCTCCCTCTGTTTTCCACTCCTATAAACTTGGTTTACCCAATCTGTACAACTGGTGTCATCAATATGGTGGCCTGCCCCTGGCACACATAGCAATGACATTGTACCAAACAGTGCGGGCAGTCCCAGTGGTTGCCCGAGACACGCCCCAATATGCTACCCACCCATGTGACAATTCAGGACATATTTTCTAGGAAGGAAAAACATGAGGAAACCGCACGACACAAGGGGATATACAAGAGAAATAAGGATATATGACCCGGGGAACAACAAAGGATTTTTTAAACTTAACACAGACCACACTGTCAGGAGTATGCATCACTAGGTCCTCTTTAAATAACACAGCAGTCATATAAACCCCACAATCCCAGGCCTGAAAAGCACTTAATGCCCAGAACATTTTTTTTCACTGTTTTTGCGTTCTTAACATGTTCAAACCAGTTGCGAATAACTTTTTTTTACAATGGCGCGGTTGGATGACACCTCGTTTTATATTTCTCGAGACAGCGTAGCACTTTACAGGGGAATAGTTTAAGTTCAGCACTATAAGACACACAGGCACATAAATAATAAAAAAGCGCCGGCTTCAAAAAACAACACATAATAATTGCACGAATTTTTTTATTAATCTATTTTTTTACAATTTTATTTTTTTAATTTTTTTTACTATAACATACACATTTTCACACATTAATAACCACGTTAGATTAATTCCTTATCTAACAGGCTTATCTACGAGTCGTGTGGATACCTAATATGTGTAGGTTTAATACACATTGTGTGTGTAATATATTGCACAATTTTTTTATATTAAATAATTATTTTTATTTCTTATTCATTTTTTTTTTACTTTTTTTTATTTTTTAATCCCCTTAAAGGGAGAAGCTACACACACATACCCTTGTTTTATTTTTTTTTACACTTCGCAATGTAACACAGCATAAATCAACATTAAGCTAATACATTATAATCTGTGTCATACTGAACAACAGACAGTGATCAGGACAGCTCACAGCAACTTGCCCTGACACACACTGGCTTCATAACAACAGCACCGCTCTAGGGGGCCGACTCTCAGGTCCCCAGGGCTGACTGTGCAGCGCTAGAGAACCGTTACCCCCCCGGGCTTTCGTATCGGGTCATACCGGGTGTTTCCGATCACCCGAGCAAGAGCAGGACAACCCTTACATTAACTGCGACATCACGCGAGTGACGATCACATGCTGCAATCCAAATGGTTAAAGCACCCGGAGGTGCGCGCTCCGCAGGAGATGCTCTCGGGATCAGAGGCTGTGGAGTACCAAGTACCGATCCCAGCACAGTGGCGCGCCCGGAAGCCCGCAAACCCCGATTCAGCAGGGGACAAAAACGACCAAAAGGACGTCACTGTAGATCAGAACGCATCCCGCACACAGCTGACGATGACGGTGGGCGGAAACGTTATGGGTTAAAGGGCCTCTGCAAAACCTGCAAAATAGGAATGTGGGCTATCTAAAACTTAACCTTCTAATATGTGTTATTTAAAACAAAATTTAAGCCCCCCAAACTCACAAAAAACAAAAAACAGAAATACAAAATAAATTTGCTCATTCTACCCAAGGGACACACCAAGGGACCCATGGTTTACTGCAGCACATATACTCACCCTGAAAATGACTGCAAGTCCCCTCAGCCTGACACATACAGCAGAATAACTGCCCTGGATAAGGGCGATCCATGACAGGCGAACCTCAACCACACACATAACACACTATACCCCTAAACAAAACCTATCGGAGGTTCCCATCCCCCAACATGTTTTCGATCCTCCAAAATATGATCGTCACTCAGTGGGAGATAAAGACTTAGAGAACCTATAGGGGGAAAACAGGCTAACAAATAAACCTAATAAGACAAGCCGAAAAATCCTGGGTAAGACTCACGAACAACACTACGAACAGGCACACCGCACTGAAAAAACACGAGGAGATATGTATAAATCCAGGAAGACAAGGCATGAATAAAGAATGGCATTAATATGTGTCCCGCCGAGTTAGTCAATCCATGCGCGTCTCGCGACCCTTGTGGAGGTGTCCACCGGCAGTGGCCGGAGGAAATAGACCTCATTCCTCCGTCCACTGCCCGGGACACCTCCACAAGGTGCGAGACTCGCAAGATTCACTACTCGCGACACATATTAATGCCACTTCTTATATTCAAAGCCTTGTCTTCCTGGATTTCTACATATCTCCTGTTTTTCAACACTGGATGTGTTGTGAGATACCCTGGATATTAACGCCCCTTACACAAGGCTTTATTTGTTAGCCCTTACTTTTCCCTAAAGGTTCCTAACTCATTAATCATCCCCTGAGGGCGATACAATATAGGAGGATCGAAACAAGTTTGTGTATGGACCGAAAGGATTATTGTTTAGGTAAGTGTTTAACAGGGTGAGGTTTCCTGTCAGGATCGCCCTAATCAGGCTTAATCCAGCTGTATAGTCAGGGCTAGGGACTTACAAGTCCTTTTCAGAGGAGGATATAGTGCTGCAGTAAACCATTGGCCCTTGGCCTTGGTCGAATGAGCAAATATCTTTTTTTCTCGTGATTTTTCTGTTTTTTGTGAGGGGCATAAAATACTATTTGTTTACACAAAATAAACATATTAAAGGGTAAAGTTTATTAAGCCTATATCCTCACACATCAGGTTTTGTAAATTTTTTGGCTACTTTCTGAGGCTCAGTAACCACTTTTTGTGGATCAATATAGAGTCCTATTTTTTTCGTTAAAGGGCCTCTCGCACAATTCACAAACAATGGTTTATATTGATGGGGAATTGAGCAAAGTTGGGACGCCGTGGCCACTTGCCTCCGTAACAAGCACCCCCATGACCCCATTGTGTTCTGCTCACAGTAAAGCATGGCTGCTCCTCAGCGCAATTACTCTTCCTTACATCTTTGGGGAAGATCTGAGTGCAGCTGAGCGGTGACATTCCAAGCTGTAATTCATACCTGTTTAAATGACTGGAGAGAAACATCGCAACCTGAGCGTTCATTCAGAATCAGAACAAAGAGTTTTTTGGGGTCATTTTTGGAGTAAAGTGCAGTCCCAACTATGACTGATGGCCAAATCAAAATGGCCATCAATGTTAGTGATGGGAAAACCATTTACTATCCTCAGACATGACTCGAGGTAGCACCATTACACCTAGATCTAGGGTTTTATTCCACACTGGCTTATCCTCAAGGATAGGTAGGTGGTCCGGACACTCTCAGCCGGGATTAACATATCCCTATTCACGGTTACTCTAGCTAATAGCACATCCAATCTTGCGGCGTGTATTTTACCGCCACATTATACTATTTTGCCATAGGCTAACTTAAACTCTATCATTTCTCAATCTATCAAAGCACTAAAACTTAACTTTTTTATATATATAAAACACAAACCTCAAAACACACAATTTTAAAACTGAACACACCAAAAACATCTCAAATTTGTTTATCGAGGCTATAAGTGATATATATTTAATAAAAGTTAAGTTTGTAGTAGCCTTTATAGATGAGAACTTGCGATAGTTTAAGTTTGGCCAAAGAGCAAAAATTAGTAAAATTAAAGTTATTAAAAATTTACAAAGACCACTCTATTTTCACACATTGCTACAGATTTCCCCATTTTTAATACCTGCCACATAGCACAGTCCACTAATCTAATCAAGGAAGTGACGCAGTACTCAGAACCTGCAATACCTGGCACACACTAACTCCACTACACAACACTGTTGCGCTGCTGCGTGAAGAGGGGTCGTCTTCTTACTCAGGAGCAGTAACCTCCCAACTGATTGAACGCCGAGATCTTCTACATCGATCCTAAGGGTTAGGCATCAATAGTAAAACCCTCTTTTTTAGTACTTGTTATCATATGTAGCAACCCTTTACACTATGCTCCCGGGTCATACGTGCAGGTTGGACGCTGCTGGTTGGCAGCAACCAATAAACCTGTAACAGAGAGCCTTAGCGGTTTATCATTACGGTTTATGGTGCAGGATCTGTAGCAGTAATAACGGTTAATTTTAATGTTGCAACAGACCTTATACTTATCATGTAAATTGTTGTGAACCTGATAAACACAACCCCTACACACACAACCCCTGGGCCAGTGACCACCGCCGGCCCTAGTGAGTCGCCTTCTGAGAGGAAAACAGCAAACAACCATCTGTTTGTTGCTTCTGGCATAATATGCTATGAAGGTAACAAAATGGAAAGTGACACAACCAATATGGCTGCACTTCCTGTTGTTTCCTTTTTTGCAACAACTCGAGGACCATCAAGGTTGTCCATCAGTATGGCAATTCCTATGGGTTCTAAGTTGCTCTTTATGGATTAGATGTAAGATCTCTCTTTGGAGAGCGCCTATATAGGCGTGTGAAATACGAATTGCCTTTTGCTCCCACAAAGCAACGTGCATCATCACAAGGTCTTTGGAAAGTCAAAACAGATATTTAGGCCAAGCCAGCATATCACCACGATAGTAACAAGAGCAAGGGCGATGCTGGCTTGGCTAGAGTGAGAAGGTCAATACAAGTGGCTCAGAAAGGGGACATCCCCGAACTGGCGTGTTACAATGGGTGGTGAAGGCATGGCTAAATAACCCTTTAATGCTTTCAAAGACCTCAGTGGGTGTCAAAAGCAAATTGAAGGATTTGTTACCTCCAACAGAGGGCACTTGAGCTTCACAGCTCCTATCCCATAATGCGCCCTTGTGATATTGGATATTAGTCTAGGATGTCACCTGGTGTAGACCCCCCTCTGTTCCCTAAAAAGCAACTTTGGAGGAACCCGTTTTACTTGCTCTTGACACAACCCAGTCACAGATATAATTGCACATTCTGGTTACCACACTATGAGGAGCCAGTGTCACAATTGTAGACGATACTCCTCATCCTAGATTGAACAAGCATTTTGAAACATGTCTAGGCGAATAAACACTATTATACCAATACATTGCTGTTCATATATTCTACAATGTCATCAGAGATAGAAGCATGTTCTTAAGATCTCTCCTTTATCTGTACACAAGCTTTCCTAGGTATTACTGCCACACAACCTGATCCCTACCCCTGGAGCTCTAAAAAGTGACAGGAATGAGGGGAATGGTCAGCACACACACATGCTAGTGTCACATCAGCGTAGCACAGATGCAGTGTTATACTTTATGATACATCTTCTGACTGCGAGCGAAACATAAACTTACACCCGTTATAGCCTCCTGTTACCTTTTGATCCTGCTGTTAGAAAACCACACACAACAATACAATGAATCCCTCCAACACATCGATCAGGCCGAGCTAGGACAATAGAAGCTGAAATGTCATTGGCTGATGTAGAACCGCACCACAGCCTGAACAGAAGTGGGGAGGCCTGAACTGTAAGAACCACCCCCCCACAGCCTGAACAGAAAGATGGACCTGAAGCTGTAGAATCACCGGCGCCACCTGAATAGGAAGTGGGAGCCTTGACAAGCAGTAGACACCCACCCACAGCCTTAACAGACAGGAGTCCTGAAGCTGTAGAACCACCCACAAACAGCCTGAACAGGAAGAGGGAGCCTGCAAGCATGTAGAACCACCCAACAGCCAGAATTAGGAGAGGATGTGTGAAGACTTTAGAACCAACCCACAAAGCACAGAACAAGAAGTGTGGAACCTGAGAAGCTGTAAGAAAATCAACCTGAACATGAAGTTGGGAGCCTGAAGCTGTAGAACCCATACCCACAAGCCGAAAAAGGAAGTGGGCGCCTGAAGCGTATAGCACACTAAAAACCCACAACCTGAACAGGAGTGGAAACCTGAAGCTGTTGAAAACCGCAGCCGCAACACAGCCTGAACAGGAAGTAGATGGAGCCTGAAAGCTGTAGAACCACCCACAGTCCTGAATAAGGAAGAGGGAGCCTGAACTGTAAACCACCAACACACACTGAACAGGAAGGTGGGAGCCTGAAGCTGTAGAACCACCCCCAGCAGCCTGAACAGGAGGGGAGCCATAAGCTGTAGCGCACCGCCCACAGCCTGAATAGAAGTGGGCGCCTGCACTGTTAGACACTCCCACAACCTGAACAGGAATTGGGAGACGAAAGCTTGCCTGTGAGATGAGCATCTATACAGCAGCATGGGTGCGTTTGGTACATTTTTCTTTTTTTTGGTTGAACTGAATATGACCTTAAGCAGCAGCCAATCACACCAGACTTGGAGTTTGAGACACTATAGGCGGCATATAATATTACCCATTCGTGACGATCAATTTTTTTCTGGCATTAACATGCAGATGGTCCCTCTAGCCCCCGTATGGGGGGTGGGGGGAGGGGTGCTCATCGTTCCATGTATGCCGCATGCGTGCCGCGCACCCGAGCCAGGCACACAATCGCTACTCCTTGCTCGCAGTCCGCTTTGCATCTTTTTAACATCTAAACTCGACACCTTGATAACGAAAAAGGAGAAGATTTTGGCCGAAAATATAAGAACTCGGGTATTGTTGCTCGAACTTGGCATCACAGCTTCAAACATGTCATGCAATCACCACAGCTCGAACAAGCTGCGGGATTTGTGCTTTGAAAGTTTTTCAATGGGTGTAGGAGCCGTCGCCTTCACATCCGTCTTTGTCAATTAAATTAAAAAATTTATTAAAAAAAATTTTTCTTAGCTGCAAAATTTAGGTCCTTTCTTAGGAGAGCAGTTTTTTCCCTTATAAGACTGGCCGCTAATGGTGCGGGTGGAGCTGCCATGGGGTGAGGGGCAGCAAGTGGCCTGTTCTATCTATTAAAGGAATGATTTATACACATAAGCAATCAATTAGGTAATTAATGTATGTACAAAGTGACTGACAGCAGCAGAAAAACAGAATTCAGCTTACGGAGTATAATACCAGGACATTGTAACTCAGGATCAGTAGCAGGATAAGTTATGTAGTGTACACCATTGACTGCGCCACACCATACAAATAAAAAAAAAATTAAAACCATGACTGCACCAGCAGAATAGTGAGTGCAGCTCTGGAGTATAATACAGGAGTAACATCAAGATCAGTACAGATAAGTAATGTATGTCACACAGTGACTGCACCACAGAATAGTACAATGCATCTCTGGAGGACTAAACATACAGGATGTAACTCAGAGATCAGACAGGATAAGTAACCATTTATGTACATGTACTGCACCCAGCAGAATAGTGAGTGCAGCTCTTGAAGATAATACATGGACATTAACCTCAGTGATCAGTACAGGGATAAGTAATGTCACACACAATACACAGTGACTGCAGCACCAGCAGAATAGTGAGTGCAGCTCTGCGGGTATAACACAGGATGTAACCTGGATCCGTGCAGATAAGTAAAGGTAATGTTAACAGTGTACTGCCACCGCAGAATAGATAGATGGCAGCTCTGGATGGATACACACAGTATTAACACAGGATCAGTACAGGAGAAGTAATGGATAATGATATAGACACCACACAAGTCGATTGCAACATACGGCAGACATCTTACAGAAGAATGACACGTGCTCAATGGAGCTATTGTAAATCTAAAGTATAGGTTTAAACGTCAGAAGACTAATCAAGTAGCAACGCGCGTGACTCAAGTAATATATAATATCTATCATAGTTAAGACATGCAAACACAACTCAGACATAGTGACGTTGCAGCCAAGAGGATATAATCACAGGATGTAAACAATCAGGATCATACAGGAAAAGTAAATCTAATGAAATGTACCGTGACTGCACAGCAGAATATGAGCGCCACTCTGGACACAATAATACAGTAGAAGTACTCAGGATCATACAGGATACTTAAAACACAGCCAAATAAAAAGAACGCGAGAATCTCCACAATGAAAAAAAATAAAAACAACAAAATGAGTATTGGTCATAGTGTCTCCACGCAGCAAAAAATAGTCGATTTGGAAGGCACGTAGATAATTAACAATGGAATAGATAATCATCACAGTGCATATACAGGAAGCGACAGTGACTTAATTAAGAGTATCAATGTAATCGTAACAGCTGACTTGGCACGACGGGGTCGAAGAGCATATTGCAGCGCCATCGCTTCATTGAGCACACAGCACCAAGGTGTATACAGATAAGTAACGGAAGGGATTAATGAAACAATACAAGAGATTCAAGATAGAATTAAATAAACACAAAGAATTAAAAGATATCAAAAAAATAAGTAAACCTCCCGGGAGATAACATTGCAGATCGACGTCGCACCATCATAAATATAGTAGTGCTAGCTGCTACGAGTATCTCAATACAAAGATGTAACCTCTATAGATCAGGTAGCACTGTGAATTAGTAATGTATCATAAATATCAGTTGACTGCACACGCACGCTAGGAATAATCAGAAGTGCCAGAGCTAGCTAGGAAAGGAATTAATTACAAACTGCATCAAAGACGAGATCAGTACTAGGATAAGCTATGTTTATATATCAGTAGCACATGTACAGCATGAATAATGAGCTAGCCAGCTGCGAGAGATAATCAACATGGATGAGCTACGTCAGAGTATTCAGTACAACGGAGACGTAATTTGTAATTATGAATCCAAACATACAGATGGAAATTGACACATGCAGAATAGAGACGTGCAGCCGCATGGAGGCTATAATACAGAATGTATATACTGCCAGGATCAAGTAGCAACCGGAAACAATGTAGCTGTATAAACCTATTACAATTATTTAGACTGCAGACCATGCAAATAGTGAACCAGACTGCAGACTCCTAGAGGATAATAACAGGAAGGTAACTCAAGGATGCATACTTAAGAGATACCACGTAATTGGAATATAGTACACATGCAAATAGCTAGACATGGCAGCCAGCAGCAAACACTAAAGATGACATGCAAGGCGACGCCTCTAACTCTGTAGTAGATAATACCCGACGAAGTAAACTCAGGAACAGTACAGGATAAGTACTTATGATACAGTGACTGACACCGTGCATAATAGTGTAGCCGCATCACTGGAGGATACTAACACACGATGTAACACACGGTATCAGTACAGGAATCATTAATTTAAGAACTACAGTGACTGCACCAGCAGAAAGGAGATGCAGCTACTGAGAGTAATAATACTAGGACTGCTAACTCAGATCAGTACAGGATACCGAAATTTATAACACACCAGTGACTGCCCAGCAGAATAATGAGTGCTAGCTCTGAGGATAATACAGGATGTAATCACGATCAGTACACGGACACACACTAAATGCAAAACTTATACACGTGCACTGCGCCCACCAGCTAATAAATGACGCTGTCAGCCCGTCTGGATAGGATACTCACAGTATGTACTAGCAGGACTCATTACAGGAGAAGCAATGTAATGATGTATGTACACAGTGATTGCAACAAGCAGAATAGTGGGGAGTTGCAGCTCTGTAGTATAATACAGGAAGTAACTCAGGATCAGTACAGGATAAGTAACATGCTCATCTACAGTGACTGCGCACCACTAGAATAGTGATGCAGCCATAGCACACACGATAAACACACAGGAATTAACTCAGGATTCAGAACCGGAATAAGAAATGTCTGTAACATAGTGACCTGCAAACTAACCAGCAGAATATTTTGGGAGCTGCAGCCTCTGGAGGCTAAATACAGAGATTAACTCAGGAACACACACCAGGATAAGTAATGTATGTACCATGTGAGACTGCAAACACACACAGAAATAGTGGAGTGCAGCTCACACACACGGATAAACACACAGAAGTAACTCAAGGATCAGTACAGGATAAGTAAATGTATGTACAATTAAGTGACTGCACCAGCAGAATAGTGATGCAGCTCTGGAGGATAATACAGGATGTAACCAGTGCATCTATTAACAGGTAAGTAAATGATAGTGTACACAGTGACTGCACCACAGAATAGATGAGGCAAGCTCTGGAGGATAATAACAGTATGTAACTTTGGACTCCAGCTTATATAAACGATTATTACTACACAAACAGAACTCTATCCTATCCACCTGTTAATCACTGTGGCCCCTTCAGGGGTCCCGACAATCACATTTTCTCATCACATCAACAACGTGCACGGCCCACTATTGGTGGCATTCCAATCACTGGACATGGTGGATTGCTGAGGGACCCTTTTGCACGTGGTCAAAGAACGCAACATAGGTCAAAATAACGTCAGAAAACGTCAACAGCATTTTCTCCACACCCTATGCAGGGCACCGCTGGTGTTTGGCGCACGTTGTACTTAGAACCATGGTCAGGACACATAAGTTTTTGCCGTCGGCCTGTACAATTGAATGTACGGTAATCTGATGGCAAACCGCAGACTCCGGCGGAATTCGGAACATGTTGCCTGTTCCGCTGGATTTGTAACGCGGCGGTCTAGACTAACAAAGCACAAAACGGGTTTTTCAATTGCTGTGTCCATCGCAGCTCACGCACCATCAGGATTCTCAGTTGTTTAAATATACTGACAGCCGCGAAAAATCCTTGGTTTTTCTGTTTCTGTGTAGACATAACCAATTTAAAGGGAAAACCTGTCCACATAGGTAGTACCTCCATGCTAGAGGACAGCACAAGCCAGTGTCAGACCCTGCTGTTTCCAGCGACTGTGCCCCCTATTCTTTAAGAATGCTGATGGGCAGCACATAAGCTATTGTCAGATCTGCTGTTTCCAGCGCTGTGTCCCTTATTCTGTAAGATGCCTGAGGGCCAGCACAAGCTATTACACACAAGACCTGCTGTATCCAGCCGCTGTGGCCCCTTAACTCTGTAAGGCAGCAGTTCTTAGAGCATTTACCCTTAAATATACATGACAGGTGTTAGCTCCACCTCACCAAAGGCTAGCTCCGCCCAACCTGACAGTATATTCCACAAGTTCTACCTATTCAAAGTAATAGGTTGTCAGTTGAGGTATGGTGGTGGAGGCTAGCCTCAGGTAGGCGGGATTTGAAAAAAAAACCTGACTCTCTGAAGAACTCGTCGACTATGACTCTTCTGTGCAGCTGAAAACAGTCAGATATGTAGCATTAAAAATCACTAAAAACGACAGCATCTTACAGAAAATGAGGACACTAGCCGCGAAAACAAACAGGATCTGACCACTGCGCGCAATTCTAGTGTCCATGCCCTCAGACAGGGGGCATCTAACCTATGTGACAGGTTCTCTTTAAATGGTGTTATGTCTCACTACCGTGGATCCGCTGCTTTGTTATGTTAATAGCGAGAGAATCTCTTTCGCGAGCTAAACAAAACACACAGAATCACATTAATTCTATGGCAAAAATCATTTTACCAATCTAACATCTCGTCTCGCTTACCTATTCTAAAAATATCCCCCTTTGTATGGGCAATGCATCAGCTCCTCTGGTCGCTACGTACAGACCTGTTTTATCACCTCCTGATAGGCAGCACAGCACTCGTACGCTATAGGCTAAAGACCCTTTTCTATCTCTCCAGGTAGGCAGCAACACTGGTTGCTATCGCTACATACTGAATTTTCAGTCCTCTCCTGAGAGGCCCACCAGCACTGTTGCTATATAAGCTACAGACCTTCTTCCTATCTCTCCTGAATGGTCTGCCAGCGCTGGTTTGCTATAGCTACAGCACACACTGGCTTATACTGCAGCCTAGTAAAACATAGCCAGTAAACACGCCCCTGAAATCAACACACAAAAACCAAGAAAACAGGACCGAGGTAAAGGACAATACACAAATGTAGTGAGACAACCCCTTTAAGTTCACTGCTAAGTTTGATCTCCTTGCCCCCCTAGAATCAACAGGCATACACTGGGAAGCCTGCCTGCAGTGTTCCTCTATGGATCTCTCATCCACCACATCACAAAAACACACAGGAAGCGAGACAAAGAGAGAGCCAGATCTATAGTAGACACTGACCACGGACAGACAATGCACACGTACCCAAGATGATGAATTCACTACCCTTAGACAGAGCACACAGAAGTACCTAGCAAATCTAGACAGAATCTTCACAAGTAGGGAGTGGACACAGGGCACGCGGCGGCGGGGTTAAAACACACACAGCGATGTGACGCTATTTATGGTGCGGGGGGGGAAAGTATATGCCCAGAGATCATTGTTTCTAGCGTTCATACCACAAAATTTCTTTGAATCAGGTAGGCTGTTTAAATGCTTTCCTATACTAGGCCTGACAGATATCAGATAGACAGCATGGAACTCGTAGCTAAATAGTCAACAGACAGATGAAGAACAGGCTCCTAATCAGGAGATGAATAGAAAAAAAGGGGACTGATACGCCCCTAATAAGCCAACCAGTTTGAGCTGAGCGCACTCACATCATCAGGAGACAGCGACTGAAGAGCTATGTGTCTGTCACTATGTAAGCAACCAGTGTTGCAGCCTACCATGAGAGAAGAAAAGTGTGTTCTGTAGCTATAGCGACCAGTCCGCGCAGCCTATCAGGAGAGATCAAACAAGGTCTGTGAGCGAGCTATAGCCGACACCTAGGAGCTGACTGCAGCACATAAAGAGGGGTATCTAGGAATAGGTAGGACACTGTTAATTGAAAAAATATTGCAAAGTGACTTGTTTTTTATGCAAGATCTCTTAACATAAAAAAGCAGCTGATCCTGTAGTGATACAACCCCTTTAAAGAGAAC
Source organism: Phyllomedusa bahiana (assembly GCA_025379985.1). Lineage (NCBI taxonomy): Eukaryota > Metazoa > Chordata > Amphibia > Anura > Hylidae > Phyllomedusa > Phyllomedusa bahiana. The sequence continues at coordinate 58,515 of JAODAL010007110.1, forward strand.
CCTGTCACATAGGTTATACACACCACCCCTTGCTGAGGCGCACACAAAGCAGCCCAGTGTCAGCACCTGTTGTTTTCAGCGCTCGTTCCCTTATATCCAGTAAGATGCTGTCGTTTTCGTGTATTTAATGCTCAAATCTGCAGTTTTCAGCCAGAAAGAGTCATTCCGAATCAGTCCCTTCAAGAGCCAGGTATTTTTTTTTCAAACCCCGCCTACTGAGGCTATCCCCACCCACCTCAACTGACAAACCTATTACTTTGAATAGGTAGAAACAAGTCAATAACTGTCAGTGGGCGAGCAGCCTTTGGTGGTGGAGCTAACACTGCTCGATGAATAATTAAGGTGTAAATGCTCTAAAACTGCTGCCTTACAGAATAAGGGGCACAGCGCTGGGAAACAGCAGGTCTGACACAAGCTTGTTCACAGCCACATCAGCATCTTACAGACACAAGGGACACATCGCTGGAAACAGCAGTATACATGACACTAGCTATGCTGCCCTCAGCATCTTACAAGAATAAGGGGCAACACGCGCTGAAACAGCAGGTCTGACCCTGGCTTTTGGCTGATTCCACAGCAAGGAGGTACAACCTCTTTGACAGTTCCCTTTCAAAGTATTAAGACTTACACAGCACAGAAAAACCAAAAGGATTTCGGCAGTCAGTATATTTAAACGACACTGATTACACACTCCGATAGGTTGCCACTGAGCAGGCATGGCACCAAGCACTGAAAAAAACACACGTGCTGTAGCCTCACAGACCGCCCGCGTTAACAATCCAGGCTGAACGAGGCAACATGTTTCCGTATTCCCCCCCCCCCCCGCCGGAGTTCCTACACGGTTTGCCATCAGATTACCGTACATTCAATTGTACAGGCCGACGGCAAAAACTAAAGCCGACCATGGTTCTAACGTACAACAGCCCCAAAAACCGCGGCCCTGCATAGGGAGAAAAATGCTGTTGACTTTCTGACGTATTTTGTCCTATGCTGCGTGCACCACGTAAAAGGGTCCTCAGCCATCCACCACCTCCAGTGATTGAATGCCACCAAGTGTGCCGTCACTTGTTGAATACTGAAAATGTGAATTGACATCACGGACCCGACGGGGCCACAGTGATAACAGGTGGAAGGTAGATGTTTAAGATATAATCTACTATAATAAGATTGGAGTCCAATAAGCTTACATTCCTGTATTATCCTCCAGAGCTCCCCTCACTATTCGCTTGTTTGCAAAGTCACTAGTGGTACATCATTACTTAAGCTCTGAACTGATCCTAGGCACGTTACATCTTTATTATCCTCCGACTGCACCACTATTCTGCTGTGCAGTCACTAATGTACATACATTACTTATCCAGTACTGATCCTGAGTGTACACCTGTATTATCCTCCAAGCTTGCCCTCACAATTCTGCCGGTGCAGTCACTAGTGACACCAATACATTACTTATCCTTTACTGATCCTGAGTTAACGATCCTGTATTATCCTCCAGAGCTGCACTCACTAATCTGCTGGGCAGTCACAATGTACATACATTACTTATCCAGTACTGATCCTGATATACTTCCTGTATTATCCTCTAAGCTGCACTCACTATTCTGCTGGTGCAGTACACTGTACCTATATAACAACACCTTTATCCTACACACACTGATCCTGAGTTTTTACATCCTGTAATAAACTCAGAGCAGCATCTCACATTCTGCTGGTGCAATCACTGTGTACATACATTACTTACTTCTCCAGTACTGATCCTGAGTTATACATCCTGTAATTAATCCTCCAGAGCTGCACTCATTATTCTGCTGGTGCAGTCACTGTATATATCAATAACCATTACTTATCCTGTACTATGATCTGAGTTACATCCTGTACACATATCCTCCAAGCAGCACTCATTATTACTGCTTGGTGCTGGTCCACTGTTATATACATTACTTATCCTGTACTGATCCTGAGTTACATCCTGTATTATACTTCCAGAGCTGCACTCACTTTTCTGCTGGTGCAGTCACTGTGTACATACTTTAAACTTATCCTGTACTGATCCCGAGTTACATCCTGAAATTATCCCCCAGAGCTGCGCTCCTATTCTGCCGGTGCAGTCACTGTACATACATTACTTATCCTGTACTGATCCTGAGTTACATCCTGTATTATCCTCCAAGCTGCAACCACTATTCTGCGGGTGCAGTCACTATGTACATACATTACTTATCCTGTACTGATCCTGAGTTACTTCCTGTATTACCTCTAGACCCTGCACTCACTATTCTGCTGGTGGAGTCACTGTATATATACATTACTTATCCTGTACTGATCCTGAGTTACATCCTGTATTATACTCCAGAGCTGCACTCACTATTCTGCTGGTGCAATCACTGTGTACATACATTACATTACTTCTCCTGTACTGTTCCTGAGTTACATCCTTGTATATTCCTCCAGAGCTGCACTAAATTATTCTGCTGGTGCATCCACTTAATATATACACTTACTTATCCTGTACTGATCCTGAGTTACATCCTGTATATCCTTCAGAGCTGCACTCTTTATTCTGCGGTGCAGTCACTGTATATATACATTACTTATCCTGTACTGATCCTGATTTACATCCTGTATTATACCCCAAAGAGCGCACTCACTATTCTGCTGGTGCAGTCACTGTGTACATACATTACTTATCCTGTACTGATCCTGAGTTACATCCTGTATTATCCTCCAGAGCTGCGCTCACTATTCTGCCGGTGCAGTCACTGTACATCATTACTTATCCTGTACTGATCCTGAGTTACATCCTGTTTTTACCCTCCAGAGCAGCACTAACAAATTCTGCGGGTGCAGCCCACTATGTACATAACATTACTTATCCTGTACTGATCCTGAGTTACATCCTGTATTATCCCAGAGCTGCGCTCACTATTCTGCTGGTGCAGTCACTGTACATACATTACATTCTTATCCTGTACTGATACCTGAGTTACATCCTGTATTTCCTCTAGAGCTGCACTCACTATTCTGCTGGTGCAGTCACGTATATATACATTACTTATCCTGTACTGATCCTGATTAAAATCCGTATTATACTCCAGAGCTCACTCACTATTCTGTGGTGCAATCACTGTGTACTTACATTACATTACTTCTCCTGTACTGACTGAGTTACATCCTGTATTATCCTCCAGAAGCTGCCCTCACTATTCTGCCGGTGCATTTCACTGTACATACTTTACTATCCTGCACTGACCCTGAGTTACATCCTGTGTTATACCCCAGAGCTGCACTCATTATTCTGCTGGTGCAGTCACTGGTACATACATTACTTATCCTGTACTGATCCCGAGTTACACCTGATTATCCTCCAGAGCTGCACTCACTTTCTGTGGTGCAGTCATTGTACATACATTACTTTTCCCTGTACATGTCCTGAGTTACATCCTGTATTATCCTCCAGAGCTGCACTCACTATTCTGCTGGTGCAGTCACTGTGTACATACTTTAAATATCCTGCACTGAACCTGAGTTACATCCTGTATTATACCCGGGGCGCACTCACTATTCTGCTGGTGCAGTCATGTGTACATACATTACTTATCCTGTACTGATCCTGATTTTACATCCTGTATTATCCTCCAGAGCTGCACTCACTATTCTGCTGGTGCAGTCACTGTGTACCTACATTACTTATCCTAATTGATTGCCTTATGTGTAATTCATTCCTTTAATATGAAACAGGCCACTTGCTGCCCCTCACCCCATGGCAGCACCACCGCACCATTAGGCAGCGCCAGTCTTATAAGGAACTCTCCTAAGAAAGTGACTAAACTTTGCAGCTAAAGACATTTTTTTTTAAATTTTTTAATTTAATTGACAAAGCCGATGTGAAGGCGACGGCTCCTCCACCCTTGAAAAACTTCAAAGCAAACCCGCAGCCGTCGAGCTGTTGGTGACTGCATGACAGGAAGCCTGATGCCAAGTACGAGCACAATACCCGAGTCTTAATATTTCCGGCAAAACTTCCTCCTTTTCTTATCAAGTGTCGAGTTTAGATGTAAAAAGATGCAAAGCGAGCGAGCAGGAGAGCGATTGCCTGGCACGGTGCGCGGCACGCTGCGGCATCATGGAACCGATGGCACCCCCCCCCCCCCCCCATACCGGGGGCTACAGGACCATCTGCATGTTAATGCCAGGAAAAAATAGATCTCACGAATGGGTAATATTAAATGCCGCCATTCAAACCACTGGTGATTGGTGCTGCTTAAGGTCCTATTCAGTTCAACCAAAAAAAGAAAAATGTACCAAAACGCACCATGCTGCTTTATAGAGCTCATTCTTCACAGGCAGCTTCAGTCTCCCACTTCCTGTTCAGGTTGTGGGAGTGTCTACAGTTGCAGGCGCCCACTTCCTATTCAGGCTGTGGGACGGTCTACAGCTTCTGGCTCCCACTTCCTGTTCAGGCTGTGGGTGGTTCTACAGCTTCAGGCTCCCACTTCCTGTTCAGGTTGTGGGTGGTTCTACAGCTTCAGGCTCCCTCTTCCTATTCAGGCTGTGGGTGGTTCTACAGCTTCAGGCTCCAACTTCCTGTTCAGGCTGTTGCGGTTTCTACAGCTTCAGGTTTCCACTTCCTGTTCAGGTTGTGGGAGTGTCTACAGCTTCAGGCGCCCACTTCCTTTTCAGGCTGTGGGATGGTCTACAGCTTCAGGCTCCCACTTCCTGTTCAGGTTATTCTACAGCTTCAGGTTCCCACTTCTTGTTCAGGCTGTGGGTGGTTCTACAGCTTCACACTCCCTCCTCCTATTCTGGCTGTGGGTGGTTCTACAGCTTCAGGCTCCCACTCCTGTTCAGGCTGTGGGTGGTTCTACAGCTTCAGGCTCCCCCTTCCTGTTCAGGCTGTGGGTGGTTCTACAGCTTCAGGCTCCCACTTCCTATTCAGGTGGTCGGTGATTCTACAGCTTCAGGCTCCCTCTTTCTGTTCAGGCTGTGGGGGGTACTACAGCTTCAGGCTCCCACTTCCTGTTCAGGCTGTGGTGGGTTCTACATCAGCCAATGACATTTCAGCTCTGCTATTCCTAGCTCGGCCTGTTGAGGGACATTGGTATTGCATGGGTTTTTAACAGCAGGACACAAGGCTACAGAGCTCTAAAGGGTTTAAGTTTGTCAGTAAGAAACAAACAAGCACCTGTGCTACTGATGAGACACAGCAGGGAGTGACTTCCCCATTCCAGCCACTATTAGAGCAGGGACAGGTGGTCAGTAACCTAGGAAAGCTTGTGTACAGAAACAGGAGATAAGAACTGCTCTAACTCTGAAGACAAGTAAAATCCGAACAGCAATGTATTTGGTAATAGTGTTTATTCGCCTACATGTTTAAAGCTATTCAATGTGGTGAGAGTACTTCTTCAATACGACGGCTCCTAATAGTGTGGTAAACCCAGACTGTGCAATTATATCAGGACTGGTCTGTGTCAAAGCAAGTAAAAAGGGTTCCTCAAAGTTGCTTTTAGGGAACAGAGACGGGGCTCTACACCAGGACATCCTAGACTAATCCAATATCACAAGGCATTATGGGAAAGGAGCTGAGAAGCTCAAGTGCCCTCTGTTGGATGTAACAAATCCTCAATTTGCTTTTGCCCCACTGGGTCTTTGGAAAGCAAAAGGGATATTTAGCCAAGCCATCACCACCCATCTGTAGACAGCCATTTCGGGATGTCCCTTTCTGAGCCACTCATTGACTCTCACTCAGCCAAGCCAGCATCGCTCTGCTCTGTACTATCGTGGGTGATGCTGGCTTGTCTAAATATCCCTTTTGCTTTCCAAAGACCTTGTGATATGCAGATGCTTTGTGGAGTGCAAAAGGCAATTTCGAATCTCCACACGCCTATATAGGCGCTCTCCCAAAAGAGAGATCTACACTAATCCAATAAAGAGCAACTCTGACCCCATAGGACTTGCCATACTGATGGACAACATGGTCCCTACTAGTTGCAAAAAAGGACCAACAGGAAGTGCAGCCATATTGGTTGTCACTTTCCATTTACCTTCATAGCAACTAATGCCAGAAGCAACAAAACCAGATGTGTTGCAGTTTCCCCAGAAGCGACTCACAGGCCGGCGGTGGTCACTGGCCAGGGGTGTATAGGGGTTGTGTTATCAGGTTCACACATTTACATGATAAGATAAGGTCTGTGCAAACATTAAAATAACCGTACTGCTACAGATCACTGCACCATAAACCGATAAACCGCGGCTCTTACAGGTTTATGGTGCTGCCAACCAGCCAGCGTCCAACCTGCACTATGACCGGGAGCTCTTAAAGGGCTGCTACACTGATAACAAGTACTAAAAGGGGTTTTACTATTGATGCCCAACCCTTAGGATAGATCATCGGCGTCCAATCAGTGGGAGGTTTACTGCTCCAGTAAGGGCCGACCCCTCTTCAGGCACAGCGCCACAGGTTGTGTAGTGGCTGTGCCAGGTATTGCAGTTCAGTACAGTGTCATCCTATTTAGATCAGCTGGACTGTGGTATGTGGGGTAAAAATGGGAATCTAGCAAGAGAACAAAGAGTGTCTTTGTAACTTTTAATAACTATATTTACTATTTTGCTATAGGCAAACTTAAACTATCAGTTCTCAATCTATAAAGCACTAAAACTTAACTTTTATTAAATATATAACACTTAACCTCGATACACACAAATTGAGAGGTTAGAAATCAGGTTTTTAAAATAGTGTGTATTGAGGTTGTGTTATATATATAAAATAAAAGTTAAGTTTTAGTGCTTTATAGATTGAGAACTGATAGAGTTTAAGTTAGCCTATGGCAAAATAGTAAATGTGGGGTAACATACACGCCGCAAGAATGAAGCTATAGCTAGTAAACCGTGAATAGGGCCCATAATCCCGCTGAGGAGTCCGGCCCCTACCTATCCTGAGGATAAGCCAGTGTGGAAAAACCCCTTTAAATCTAGTGACTGGTGCTCACCTAGAGTCAAGTCTGAGGATAGTAAAGGGGTTTTCCCATCACTAACATTGATGGCATTTTGATTTGCCATCAGTCATAGTTGGGACCTGCACTTTACTCCAAAACTGACCCCAAAACTCCCTGTTCTGAATGAAGAAGGTGCCGCGGTTTCTCTCCATTCATTTCAACAGGATGAATACAGCCATGAATGTCACCGCTCAGCTGCACTCAGATCTCCCAAAGAAATGAATGGAGAGTAACTGCGCAGGAGCAGCCACTTCTCCATACAGAACAAGGGTCCTGGGGGGCTTGTTACGGAGGCAAGTGCAGGTCCCAACTTTGCCAAATCCCATCAATATAAACCAATGTTTGTAATGGCAGAGGCCCTTTAACGAAAAAAGACCTAAATGATCCACCAAAAGTGGATACTGAGCCTCAGAAAGCCAAAAAATTACAAAACCTGAAAGAGGAATGGCTATAAAACTTAACCTTTAATATGTTTATTTAAAACAAATATTTATGCCCCCTCACAAAAAACAAAAACAGAAATACAATATATTTGCTCATTCGACCAAGGCCAAGGGACCAATGGTTTACTGCAGCCCTATAACCACCCTGAAAAGGACTACAAGTCCCTAGCCTGACACATACAGCAGGAATAACGCCCTGATAAGGGCGATCCTGACAGGAACCTCACCCTGTTAACACTTACCCTAAACAAAAACCTATCGGTCCCATCCCAACATGTTTCGATCCTCCAATATTGATCGCCTCAGGGGATGATAAAGAGCTTAGAGACCTTTAGGGAAAAGAGGCTAACAAATAAAGCCTAATAAGGGCGTAAATCCTGGGTATACTCACAACACTCCCAATGAAAACAGGAGATATGTAGAAATCCAGGAAGACAAGGCATGAATAAAGAAGGGCATAATATGTGTCCGCGAGTAGTGAATCCATGCGCGTCTCGCACCTTGTGGAGGTGTCCCGGCAGTGGCCGGAGGAATGAGTCTCATTCCTCCGGCCACTCCCGGGGACACCTCCACAAGGTGCGAGACGCGCATGGATTCACTACTCGCGGACACATATTAATGCCCTTCTTTATTCATGCCTTGTCTTCCTGGATTTCTACATATCTCCTGTTTTCATTGGGAGTGTTGTGAGTATACCCAGGATTTACGCCCTTATTAGGCTTTATTTGTTAGCCTCTTTTCCCTAAAGGTCTCTAAGCTCTTTAATCATCCCCTGAGGCGATCAATATTGGAGGATCGAAACATGTTGGGATGGGACCGATAGGTTTTTGTTTAGGGTAAGTGTTAACAGGGTGAGGTTCCTGTCAGGATCGCCCTTATCAGGGCGTTATTCCTGCTGTATGTGTCAGGCTAGGGACGTGCAGTCCTTTTCAGGGTGGTTATAGGGCTGCAGTAAACCATTGGTCCCTTGGCCTTGGTCGAATGAGCAAATATATTGTATTTCTGTTTTTGTTTTTTGTGAGGGGGCATAAATATTTGTTTTAAATAAACATATTAAAGGTTAAGTTTTATAGCCATTCCTCTTTCAGGTTTTGCAGAGGCCCTTTAACCCCTTAACGACCGCCCACCGACGTCAGCTGGTGCGGGTCGTTCGTCTACAGCGACGTCTTTTGGCGTCGCTGCAGACATCGGGGTTTGCGGCTCCGGGCGCCGCCACTGTGCTGGGATCGGGACTGTACTCCACAGCCCTGATCCCAGAGCATCTCCTGCGAGCCCCGCACCCCGGTGCTTTAACCCTTTGATTGCAGCAGATCGTCACCGCAGCGCAATCAAAGGGTTCCCCTGCTCTGTCGGGTGATCGGAACACCCGGTGACCCGACAAAGCCCGGGGGACGTCTGCACAGTCAGCCCTGGTGAACTAGAGTGGCCCCAGAGCTGTCTGTGTAAGAAGCCAGTGATCAGGGCAGACTGTGTGCTGTCCTAGTCGCTGCCTGTGTCAGACTGACACAGATTATATTGTATTAGCATATATGAATATGCTAATACATTGCTAAGTGTAAAAAAAAATAAAAAATGTAAAGCAGTTCTCCCTTCAGGGGATTAAAAAAAAAAAAAAGTAAAAAAAATGAATAAAATAAAAATAAATATTTAATAAAAAATTGTGCATATATTACACACACAAAAAAACCTACACATATTAGGTATCCACACGACCGTAATAACCTGTAGAATTAATCTAACAAGTTAAGTGTGTAATGTGAATGTTATAATAAAAAAAAAATTGTAAAAAAAAATTAAAAAAAATTATGCAATTATTTATAAGTGAACTTAAACTATTCCCCTGTAAAGAGCAACTTGACACTAATAAAACGAGGCCGCATCCAACCGAACCATTGAAAAAAAAAGTTACAACTGTTGAAACACAAGAAGGCAAAAACAAAAAAAATTTTCTGGTCATTAACTACTTTTCAGGCCTGGGACTTAAGGGGTTAATATGACTGCTGGTAAAGAGGACCTGTGACATCTCCTGACAGGTCTGTGTTAGTAAAATCCTTGTGTTCCCGGTCATATACCATTTCTCTTATACCCCTGTGTCGTGCTGTTCCTCTGTTATTCCTCCTAGAAACATATTCCTGAATCTGTCACATGGGTGTTACCAATTGGAGGCGTGTCTCGGCACACACTGACTGCCCGCACTGATTGGACAATGTCATAGCGTGCAGGGGCAGGCCCCCAATTGATGACACCCAGTTGACAGATTGGTAACAAGTTTATAGGAGGAACAACAGAGGAACCACACACCTACAGCTTTAAAGAGAACCTGTCACATAGGTTATGCCCCCCTGGCTAAGGGCAGCACAAGCTAGTGTCAGACCTGCTGTTTCCAGCGCTGTGCCCCTTATTCTGTAAGACGCTGGAGTTTTAGAGCATTTAATGCACAAAGCTGCAGTTTGCAGCCTGAAAAGACTTCAGTTTATTCATGAGCAGCTGTTAGCTCCGCCCTTCCCGGGCTAGCCCCACCCACCTGACCGAGATTCACGTTTCTACCTATTCAAAGTAATAGGTTAATCATTTGTGAGGTGGGCGGAGCATGAATTAAACGGACTCTTTTCAGGCTGCAAACTGCAAGATTTGAGCAGTAAATGCTATAAAACTCCAGCATCTTACAGAATAAGGGACACAGCGCTGGAAACAGCAGGTCTGACACTGGCTTGTGCTGCCCTCAGCAAGGGGGGCATAACCTATGTGACAGATTCTACAGAATTGTTATTTCATGGGGAACATAAGGATTTACTAAAACAAACATCAGGAACTCAATTAAACAAGGCCACATCCAAGGGACGAGGGGTGAGGGACGTGAATAACTTTTGGAAGTACCATGTGCAAGTAAATCAATGTCTGGGGCTGCTCGGCACTGGGAGCGTGCGGCAAGAAGAGAAATGCAGAATTTTGCTGTGAAATTAGTGCAAGCACAAAGCAATTGCACTGGATAACGCTGCAACTCTGCCCTATCAACTGAAGAGCTGAAATCTGCTGGGAAAATCCGCTGCATTTCTGCAACACACTGAGCATGCACTTTTCTTTAAAAACCCCATTCACATTTGCATTGTAATTTGCTGCATAATCCACACTCCAAATCCGCCATATCTGCACTTATCCCAACATGGAGCTGTGCGCTCCCCAGACACATCTGCTGCACTAAGAACAGGCAGTCCCCGGGTTACGAACGGGGTAGGGACTCTAGGTTTGTTCTGATGTTGAATTTGTATGCAAGTCAGAACAGGTAGATTTATTAAATGTAACTCCAGCACAAAAGGGTTTTTTAGTTTCGGATAGTGCATGGAAGGGTTTTTACATTTGTCTTGCTGTCTGTGTCCCTGTTAAGATGATTTCTCCTCCTGTGCTGCTGTGGCATGCTGGCACTTGTCATTCCACAGCTACTATCTGCTGTGGGACATGGAACTACAAGTGCCAGCATGCCCCCTAAGTCTCCGTTTGTAACTAGGGGACAGATATAAGTCGGAACGGTGTAATTCGAGGACTGCCTGGACTTCTTGCCACAAGATACCTGTTTTTTTGTGTGTTTTTTCTTACATTTTAGATCCTTTCACTGTGCTGTTCCCCCATTATCCCTCCCAGAAACGTATGACTGAATCAGTCAGCAGGGTTTTACCAATTGTGGGTGTTTTCGTGCACTCACTGAATCTTAGCACTGATTGGACAAGATCAGACTATGCAGGGACACAACCCCGACTGGTAACACCCATTTGACAGATACATTTCCAGGTTGTGTTATTTCCCCTTTTATTCCTCCCAGAAATTAATAAGTCTACTTTACTAAGTACTATTTTTTTTTTTAGAGCCTTGCACTGTGCGCCTCCGTTACTCCTCCTGGAAATGTATGAATAAACTTACAAGAAGTCACCTGCCTACATATTCTCACACGGTCAGAGCTCATTTTACCATGTGAGGATAGGACACTTTGGCAAAAGGAATGGTAGCGGCCAGTTATCAATCTATTCATACATGTCCAGGAGGAACAACAGAGGAGCGGATGAGCTAACCTTTTACGGCTCGTCCCCATGGCACAGGTATTCAGTCGGATTTACAGACGGTTTTTGGATTTGAAAGTCGTCTGTAAACCGACTGTCAACCTTTTACACAGACCTTAATGTAAAATCCGTGCAGCAGTCCCTACTAAGCCGTCGGGTGGCTTAAACATTTTTTGATCAAAACGTGTGAACTAAGAATCTCAAAGTTTTTTTTTCATGTATTGTAGATAGCATAAATGCTTCTTTGGAGGTTTCATGTATTGTATAGCTCTTTTAGCAGTTGTGTGCCACTGGTAATGGTGTGCGTGTATATATATATATATATATATATATATATATATATATAATATATATGCCGCAACCCTGCCAGTGGCACCCAGGTTCACATTGTGTTTTTCAGAAATGTTTTTTTGTGCAGAACTATACGTTGTATTTGGCATATATTGCTTTTAATCTATATAGGGAGGAAGGGATGCCTCCATTTTGGTTTTCTGCACTCCGCCCAACTTCACAGGCTGTTATATGAGTGCAGCTTGCAGGTTTGGTGTTTTTTTTTTATTTTTCTCTCTGGATAATGGAGGTCGGTTGACCCAATGAGAGGCCTGAATTTGGCTCTATTGAGAGGTAAAGATAGAGTAGGACCACCCGACCTGAGATCACGTTGTAAGCCGTGGGTGGCTTAAACATTTTTTGATCAAAACGTGTGAACTAAGAATCTCAAAGTTTTTTTTCATGTATGATAGATAGCATAAATGCAGTCCCTACTACTGCACGGATTTTCCGCCGGGCGGTTTACCAGACCGCCGGCGGTCCGAGAAACTTAGGCCGCGTTTACACGGCACAGACCAAATACTGGTCGGGAAATCCCGACCGGTATTTGGTCTTTTTTTTGTCACGCAGGGGGACGGCTTTTGTCTGCGGTTTGTGGATTCAAGCCCTCCCTCTTCACACCCACATGTTCAGGGTCTGCCCGAAAACCGGGCTGAAGAATGAACATGTTCTAAGTTTTTCAGACCGCCGGCGGTGTAAAAAAAGTCCGGTGGAAAATCCGTGCAGTGGGGACTGCTGCACGGATTTTCCATTAAAGTCCATGTAAAAGGTTGACAGTCGGTTTACAGACGGCTTTCAAATCCGAAAACAGTCTGTAAATCCGGCTGACGACCTGCGCCGTGGGCACACGCTCTTAGAACATGTTCTTTCTTCCACCCGGTTTTCGGGCAGAACATGAACATGTCGGTGCGATGGGGAAGGGCTTAAATCCGCAAACCCGCTGAAAAAAGCCGCCCCCCCTGCGTGACAAAAACAGACCAAATACCAGTTGGGATTTCCGGACCAGTATTTGGTCTGTGCCGTGTAAACGCAGCCTTATCTAGAGACATTAGCCGTCCATGGATCGAGGTAAGAGGGGTGGGCAGGATATTTTCCGGACCCTGACAGTCATCTCATCTTACGCTACAGTTGCATAGTCTGTAGTGGCTGACAACAGAGAGCAGCAGCAATGGTCCGCACTACTATACTGCAGCTTGTTTTTTGCCTTTCCCCGCCAGGTTAAACCGTGTCAAGTCCCCGGAGTGTAAAGTGCATTCCTGCTTTGCCGCAAAACTGCTATTTACGGAGGCGTAGAGTAAATGTTAATGTCTGCTGCTGCAACCGCAGATGCATCAGCTCCGGCGCGGGTGCACTTACCTTGGCCGGCCGCAGGCCTTCTAATGGCTCGCTCCTTTTCTTTAATTTCCTGTTATTGCTTCACTAAAATAGACTTAATTCAATTATCAGAAGCCGCGGCCCGAAAACTGCATAAACGGCAAAACCCTTTGATGGATCTTTTATTTACTGGAATGTGTTTAACTAAAATTAGAGCGAGTCGGTCCGTTCTGCCAGAAGAACGAGCGGCCGCAGGTACGGCACAATACAGATAGGTCTCTTCTTTATGTAAATGGGGCTCTACTTAATAAACCCCCTTTCTATATACCATTACTACCCTGTTTCCCCGAAAATAAGACAGTGTCTTATATTAATTTTTGCTCCTAAAGACGAGCTAAGACTTATTTTTAGGGGAGGTCTAAAACAAAAATCCACATGTATTAATATACTGTAGTGATTTCATCACAAACATCAGCGTTAGCAGCCAAATTTTGAATTGCATCAAAAAAAATTGCACTAGGTCTTATTTTCGGGGGGGATGTCTTACTTTCGGGGAAACAGGGTATGGAGCCCACTGGAGGCTCCAGGTCTGCAGGAGTCAATGGAGCCATGTATTACCCTAGTTCAGGGATAGGGGACGTCCGGTCATTTGTAAACCAGTATCAGGAGTGTCAGAGACCAGCGCATGCGCAGTAGTAGATCTCACTCTGGGGTTGCTGATCAGGGGATTTATTCTGATCGCCAGAGTGGCGTCGGGAAGGAATTCTTTCCCTAACATGAGGACAATTCTCTTCTACCTCACGGGGGTTTTTTGCCTTCCTCTGGATCAACACTATGGCACAACAGGCTGAACTGTACGGACGTCTGCCTGGTCAACTATGTAACCTGTTCTACGCGACGTGCGACTGCGCCTGCGCTGCTCTCCAAAGTTCGTGGCACTTGTTAGCCAAATAGCAGCCTCCCCCTTCACATTGAGATGTTCATAAACCGTCCGAAAACCGGACGGAAGAATTAACATCTACATTGTTTTTCGGGCGGACTGTTGCACGGGTTTTCCATAGAAGCCCGTGTAAAAGTGTGCAGGCGGTTTTTCAGACGGTCTGCAAAACCGCAAACCGTCTGAAAAACTGGCGGCAAACCGGTGCCGTGGGGACAGGCCCTAAGAAGCAAAAGGGATATTGGCCAAGCCAGTATCACTCATCTACAGACAGCTGTTTTCGGGGGTTTCGCTTCTCAGTTCCTTTCCCATAATGCCTTGTGATATGCAGATGCTTAGTGGAGGGCAAAAAGGCAATCTTAAAACTCCACACGCCCATATGGTGCTCTCCTCAAGAAGAGATCTTCCCCTTAAATGAACTAAGTGGCATTTCAAATGCACAATGATCCCAAGCGGTGACTACAGATGCAGCAATGTATTGTTTCAGGAACACTTTGGCACTGTATTTTGGCCAAACCACCCAGGCTCAGATCCCCATAGACCCGCAGGAGGTCTGGGTATTGCGTCCACAACACGGATACTGAAGTGTGCAGTGCGCCCAAGGTGTCTGAGATTAGTAGCAATCCTTGGCCAGGACTGATCGAGCGACTATTGTACCCGACACGTATTTACAACCCTGTTTTCAGGCCGGTCAGCGAGAAGGAGCCGTAAAAGGTGTCAATTAGAATAAATCAGCGCGGCTCGTTATGCTCCCGAAAGCTGCCAACTGTGCGAAACACAAAGAAGGTGATCGATGGTATGAAAGTGATCGAGGACTCCAGGGGCGAAGGGCGAGGCGGAGATCAGGAACATGCTCTTTTTCCATTAATGGGAACAAGGTCTGAAAAAACCGCGCAGAAAAAAAAAAAAAAAAAACACACCGCAAAACCGTAATAATGTGCCGTGAGCCTTCTCTGTCATGATCAGCTTCACCATGACATGGTGGCTGTCTCCAGATCATACCACCATTCACTCAGAATACGGCATAGAGGTCTGGTGGGGTGAGGCAACGCTGGAGCTCTGGAACGCTGGTAATGGGAGAGGTAAGTATGGGTTCTTTTTATGTTTAAGCACATTAGGTGGCAGTAGGGAGGTTTTTAAAAGTCTTTCAAACGGATTTTCCCATATAGCGGTTTCACAGAACCTGATCTTCACGGCCAGCTTCAGACTCCCACTTCTTGTTCAGGCTGTGGGTGGTTCTAAAGCGTCAGGCTCCACTTCCTGTTCAGGCTGTGGGCGGTTCTACAGCATCAGGCTCCACTTCCTGTTCAGGCTGTGGGTGGTTCTACAGCGTGCAGGTCTCACTTCCTATTCAGGCTGTGGGTGCTTCTAAAGCATCTGGGTCCCACTTCCTGTTTAGGTGTGGGTGGTCCTATAGCTTCAGGCTCCCAATTCCTGTTTAGGCTGTCGGTGGTTCTACAGCTTCAGGCTCCCACTTCCTGTTTAGGCTGTGGGTGGTTCTACAGCTTCAGGCACTCACATCCTGTTCAGGTGTGGGTGGTTCTACAGCGGCAGTCGCCCACGTCCTGTTCAGGCTGTGGGCGGTTCTAAAGTGTCCGGGTCCCACTTCCTGTTCAGGTGTGGGTGGTTCTACAGCGTCAGGCTCCCTCTTCTTGTTCAGGTTGTGGATGGTTCTACAGTGTCCGGATCCCACTTCCTGTTCAGGCTGTAGGTGGTTCTACAGCTTCAGGCTGTGGGCTGTTCTACAGCAGTGACTGACATTTCAGCTCACCTATTCCTAGCCAAGCCTGTTAGAGGGACATTGGTGATGGAGGGGTTTAAACAACAGGGCACAAGGCTATATTGGGTTAAAATTTATCAGTAAGAAACAAACAAGCTCCTGTGCTGCTGATAAGACACGGCAGGGAGTGACATTACCATATTGCCAGGGCTGTTGTAACTGGGAGAGGTGGTCAGCAGCTTAGAAAACCTGTAAACAAGCAGGAGATAAGAACGGCTCCATCTCTGCAACAAAGCAAAATCAAAACAGCAATGTATTTGGTCAGAGTCTTTATGTATTTTTGACTACAGGTTTATAGCTAAATCAATGCAGTGAGAAAACCCCTTTAAAGCCAGGCACAGAAGCAAAAGAGGAAAAAAAAGAACCAAAACCTCTCGCCCTCGTGGAGCAGACGTCACCGCTTATCCCAGCTCAGCACGGTTACATCGGAATGGAAATTGCCGGGACCGATGAGGAAAGAAAATGACTATGCGGCTCCGCTTTGGGGTCAATTAAAGGAGAAGCACATGATGTTTAAATCCAAATACACAGGCACGTTAATTGGTTTCAGGAGCGGCCGGCTGATGGAAAGGTATATTTAGAAGGCAGGCGGCGGCGGCGACTCATCAGACCACTCGCGTAGCAGGCGGGTAACGGGGTCACCCAGGGAGACCTATGCAAGACCCCGCCATGGCGGAAAACAATCGGTGCCCCCCACTCACAAAGCTTGGGCACCACAATCGGGTGCAGGGGGGGGGGAGGAGGGGCACCACAAGAGGGTGCAGGGGGGGAGGGCACCACAAGAGGGTGCAGGGGGGGGGGGCACCACAAGAGGGTGCAGGGGGGGGGAGGGGCACCACAAGAGGGTGCAGGAGAGAGGGGGGCACCACAAGAGGGTGCAGGGGGGGCGCCTCTCTGATAAATCTCAAAACAGAGGCCCTGGGACACCTCCTGACAGGTCTGGATTCCTGTGAAACAACAATCCTGGAGCCTCTTCTCTTATAACTCTGTGATGTGCTGTTCCTCCTAGAAGTGTATTACTCAGTCAGTGATGTGTTACCCATTTGGGTGAGAGGGGGATCCCCACATACACTGAGCTCTCTGTATGAAAACTGTCTAGCAGTAAGACTGTCTTTGTTGTCGCTAGCAACCAGAGCCCACAGCAACCAGAGCCCACAGCCACCAATCAGAGCCCACAGCCACCAACCAGAGCCCACAGCCACCAACCAGAGCCCCACAGCCACCAATCAGAGCCCACAGCCACCAATCAGAGCCCACAGCCACCAATCAGAGCCCACAGCCACCAATCAGAGCCCACAGCCACCAATCAGAGCCCACAGCCCCCAACCAGAGCCCACAGCAACCAATCAGAGCCCCACAGCCACCAATCAGAGCCCACAGCAGCCAACCAGAGCCCACAGCCCCCAACCAGAGCCCACAGCCCCCAACCAGAGCCCACAGCCACCCACCAGAGCCCACAGCGACCAGAGCCCACAGCCACCGACCGACCAGAGCCCACAGCCACCAACCAGAGCCCACAGCCACCAACCAGAGCCCACAGCCACCAACCAGAGCCCACAGCCACCAACCAGAGCCCACAGCCACCAACCAGAGCCCACAGCCACCAACCAGAGCCCACAGCCTCCAACCAGAGCCCACAGCCACCAATCAGAGCCCACAGCCACCAATCAGAGCCCACAGCCACCAATCAGAGCCCACAGCCACCAATCAGAGCCCACAGCCTCCAACCAGAGCCCACAGCCCCCGACCAGAGCCCACAGCCCCCAACCAGAGCCCACAGCCGCCAATCAGAGCCCACAGCCTCCAACCACAGCCACCAATCAGAGCCCACAGCCACCAAACAGAGCCCACAGCCACCAACCAGAGCCCACAGCCTCCAACCAGAGCCCACAGCCCCCCACCAGAGCCCACAGCCCCCTACCAGAGCCCACAGCCTCCAACCAGAGCCCACAGCCCCCGACCAGAGCCCACAGCCCCCGACCAGAGCCCACAGCCACCCGACCAGAGCCCACAGCCACCCGACCAGAGCCCACAGCCACCAACCAGAGCCCACAGCAACCAATCAGAGCCCACAGCCCCCAACCGGGGCCCACAGCCACCAACCAGAGCGCACAGCCAGAGCCCACAGCCGCCAATCAGAGCCCACAGCCTCCAACCACAGCCACCAATCAGAGCCCACAGCCACCAATCAGAGCCCACAGCCACCAATCAGAGCCCACAGCCACCAATCAGAGCCCACAGCCACCAATCAGAGCCCACAGCCACCAATCAGAGCCCACAGCCACCAATCAGAGCCCACAGCCACCAATCAGAGCCCACAGCCACCAACCAGAGCCCACAGCCTCCAACCAGAGCCCACAGCCTCCAACCAGAGCCCACAGCCGCCAATCAGAGACCACAGCCGCCAACCAGAGCCCACAGCCGCCAACCAGAGCCCACAGCCACCAATCAGAGCCCACAGCCACCAATCAGAGCCCACAGCCACCAATCAGAGCCCACAGCCACCAATCAGAGCCCACAGCCACCAATCAGAGCCCACAGCCACCAATCAGAGCCCACAGCCACCAATCAGAGCCCACAGCCACCAATCAGAGCCCACAGCCACCAATCAGAGCCCACAGCCACCAATCAGAGCCCACAGCAACCAACCAGAGCCCACAGCAACCAACCAGAGCCCACAGCAACCAATCAGAGCCCACAGCAACCAATCAGAGCCCACAGCAACCAATCAGAGCCCACAGCCACCAATCAGAGCCCACAGCCACCAATCAGAGCCCACAGCCACCAATCAGAGCCCACAGCCACCAATCAGAGCCCACAGCCACCAATCAGAGCCCACAGCCACCAACCAGAGCCCACAGCCACCAACCAGAGCCCACAGCCACCAATCAGAGCCCACAGCCACCAACCAGAGCCCACAGCCACCAACCAGAGCCCACAGCCACCAACCAGAGCCCACAGCCACCAACCAGAGCCCACAGCAACCAACCAGAGCCCACAGCCACCAACCAGAGCCCACAGCCACCAACCAGAGCCCACAGCCACCAACCAGAGCCCACAGCCACCAACCAGAGCCCACAGCCACCAACCAGAGCCCACAGCCACCAACCAGAGCCCACAGCCACCAACCAGAGCCCACAGCCTCCAACCAGAGCCCACAGCCTCCAACCAGAGCCCACAGCCCCCAACCAGAGCCCACAGCCCCCAACCAGAGCCCACAGCCCCCAACCAGAGCCCACAGCCACCAACCAGAGCCCACAGCCACCAACCAGAGCCCACAGCCGCCAACCAGAGCCCACAGCAACCAACCAGAGCCCCACAGCCGCCAACCAGAGCCCACAGCCGCCAACCAGAGCCCACAGCCTCCAACCAGAGCCCACAGCCACCAACCAGAGCCCACAGCCACCAATCAGAGCCCACAGCCACCAATCAGAGCCCACAGCCACCAATCAGAGCCCACAGCCACCAATCAGAGCCCACAGCCACCAATCAGAGCCCACAGCCACCAATCAGAGCCCACAGCAACCAACCAGAGCCCACAGCCTCCAACCACAGCCACCAATCAGAGCCCCACAGCCACCAATCAGAGCCCACAGCCACCAATCAGAGCCCACAGCCACCAATCAGAGCCCACAGCCACCAATCAGAGCCCACAGCCACCAATCAGAGCCCACAGCCACCAATCAGAGCCCACAGCCACCAATCAGAGCCCACAGCCACCAATCAGAGCCCACAGCAACCAATCAGAGCCCACAGCAACCAACCAGAGCCCACAGCCACCAACCAGAGCCCACAGCCCCCAACCAGAGCCCACAGCCCCCTACCAGATCCCAGAGCCGACTAGCAGAGCCCACAGCCCCCGACCAGAGCCCACAGCCCCCGACCAGAGCCCACAGCCCCCGACCAGAGCCCACAGCCACCAATCAGAGCCCACAGCCACCAATCATAGCCCACAGCCACCAATCAGAGCCCACAGCCACCAATCAGAGCCCACAGCCACCAATCAGAGCCCACAGCCACCAATCAGAGCCCACAGCCACCAATCAGAGCCCACAGCCACCAATCAGAGCCCACAGCCACCAATCAGAGCCCACAGCCACCAATCAGAGCCCACAGCCACCAATCAGAGCCCACAGCCACCAATCAGAGCCCACAGCAACCAATCAGAGCCCACAGCAACCAATCAGAGCCCACAGCAACCAATCAGAGCCCACAGCAACCAATCAGAGCCCACAGCCACCAATCAGAGCCCACAGCCACCAATCAGAGCCCACAGCAACCAATCAGAGCCCACAGCCACCAACCAGAGCCCACAGCCACCAATCAGAGCCCACAGCCACCAATCAGAGCCCACAGCCACCAATCAGAGCCCACAGCCACCAATCAGAGCCCACAGCCACCAATCAGAGCCCACAGCCACCAATCAGAGCCCACAGCCACCAATCAGAGCCCACAGCCACCAATCAGAGCCCACAGCCACCAATCAGAGCCCCACAGCCACCAATCAGAGCCCCACAGCCACCAATCAGAGCCCCACAGCCACCAATCAGAGCCCCACAGCCACCAATCAGAGCCCACAGCCACCAATCAGAGCCCCACAGCCACCAATCAGAGCCCCACAGCCACCAGTCAGAGCCCCACAGCCACCAAGCAGAGCCCACAGCAACCAATCAGAGCCCACAGCAACCAATCAGAGCCCACAGCCACCAATCAGAGCCCACAGCAACCAATCAGAGCCCACAGCAACCAATCAGAGCCCACAGCAACCAATCAGAGCCCACAGCAACCAATCAGAGCCCATAGCAACCAATCAGAGCTCATAGCAACCAATCAGAGCCCATAGCAACCAATCAGAGCCCATAACAACCAGAGCCAACACTATTCTAATGGCCAGCTTAAAGGAATGTTCCTATCTCGGACAATTATGGCATATTTGTGCTAGGTATGGGCACTGCGCTCTACAACTGGGGTCCCCAGGGTCAGCGTGCTCAAAAAGGGGGTGTATGATTTGTTTGAAGTGCGTATCATTTGACCCTGCAGGCTGACATCGCCATGCCTTTCCCCACAGTGTGCTCATTATAGACAAACAAAGGTCTGTTTATGTAAAAAGCTGCGTGTAGTTACAATGTAGCCGAGCGGTTAGAGTTTCCGCCTTCCAACATAGGGGGTCTTATGTTCAAATCCCTGCAGGTACCAAACATATGGAATATTTTTGTGTGTGTCTCAATGCACATAACCGACTGAGGTTTCTTTTTCTTTATTTGCACTGTCTGTCTAATCACTAAGGAGTACAAAGAATGGAAGTAGAATGACATCGCCTGGGTTTGAACGCTCACTCAGCAGTGAGTGTGTGTGATTACTAAGGCGTACAGAGGACAAGAGAAGAATAACAGCACCTGGGATTCAACACTCGCTCATTCATTTAGATGTTGCGGCCACGATCCACATGGCATCTAATGGGATAAACAGCCAAGTTTGGAGGGGTCTCCCATTTTAGCTGCTAGGGGCAGGCCCCGGCTGTAATAATTGGCCATTACCTGCTGTGTTTAAGCAGAGTGTGTGTGTGATTACTAAGGAGTACAGAGGATAGGAGTAGAATGACAGCACCTGGGATTGAACACTTGCTCAGCAGTGAGTGTGTGTAATCACTAAGGAGTACAGAGGACAGGAGTAGAATGACAGCCCCTGGGGTTGAACACTCGCTCAACAGTGAGTGTGTGTGATTACTAAGGAGTACAGAGAATGGGAGTAAAATAACTGGACCTGGGGTGGAACACTCGCTCAGCAGTGAGTGTGTGTGATTACTAAGGAGTACAGAGGAAAGGAGTAGAATGACAGCACCTGGACTTGAACACTCGCTCAGCAGTGAGTGTGTGTAATCACTGAGGAGTACAGAGGACAGGAGTAGAATGACAGCACCTGGGTTGAACACTCGCTCAGCAGTGAGTGTGTGTGATTACTAAGGAGTACAGAGAATGGGCGTAACATAACTGGACCTGGGGTGGAACACTTGCTCAGCAGTGAGTGTGTGTGATTACTTATGAGTTCAGAGGTCAGGAGTAGATTGACAGCACCTGGGGCTGAACACTCGCTCTGCAGTGAGTGTGTGTAATCACTAAGGAGTACAGAGGACAGGAGTAGAATGACAGCACCTGGGGTTGAACACTCGCTCAGCAGTGAGTGTGTGTGATTACTAAGGAGTACAGAGGACTGGAGTAGAATGACAGCACCTGGGGTTGAACACTCGCTCAGCAGTGAGTGTGTGTGATTACTAAGGAGTACAGAGGACAGGAGTAGAATGACAGCACCTGGGATTGAACACTCGCTCAGCAGTGAGTGTGTGTGATTAC
The DNA here is from genome assembly GCA_025379985.1 of Phyllomedusa bahiana. Classification (NCBI taxonomy): domain Eukaryota; kingdom Metazoa; phylum Chordata; class Amphibia; order Anura; family Hylidae; genus Phyllomedusa; species Phyllomedusa bahiana. The sequence goes on from JAODAL010007110.1 coordinate 80,713, forward strand.
TAAGGAGTACAGAGGACTGGAGTAGAATGACAGCACCTGGGGTTGAACACTCGCTCAGCAGTGAGTGTGTGTGATTACTAAGGAGTACAGAGGACTGGAGTAGAATGACAGCACCTGGGGTTGAACACTCGCTCAGCAGTGAGTGTGTGTGATTACTGGGCAGGTAACATACTGACAGTAGCTGTCTGAGAGGAGAGGTGATGCCTGAGCATGTGCAGCCAGGACTGAGGAGCTCTCAGCTCTGGTCGTATCCCCCGGAAACGAGCTGTATACTATGGATCACTAAGGAAGCAGCTAAAACAAAAGTGGTGCAGAATTTATAATAATGATGAATGGTGAAAATGTTTATTACTGAATTTCCAAGCTTCCCACATCAATTTTACATGGTGGCACAACTCCTTTAAAGCATGCGGCAGTCATCTGTGGCACACACCGCTCCCGAGACATTCTCAGGACAGCAAAGAGCAGGCTAAAAGAAGGAGAGCGGCCCTGGACATTTACCCTCTTAGATGCTGCGGTCAATAGAGAGAATGGGGGCTCCACTGGCACTTTACTTGCAGGGTGCAAATGGTTACCAGCACAGCAGGAGACCTCCACAGACCCAGTACACATATCTGGCACCACCACGTGAGTATCTACATGGGCAATAGTTTTGCATTGTATAGAATTTGATAGATAAGTGTCCTTTCAACCTCACATTTTTCTCCCCTTTATGTGCAGCCCAACCCCTGAGGTGGATGTTGGCCGGTCCAGTTGAATTTGGCAATTTTGGCCAACGTTCACCTCGTGTGCATTTCTGGCTTTAATAAATGAAAAGGAGGCCTCTAAATTTAGAAACCTTCCGAGGTGGAGGATGAGTAACCGGGATCTATTGTTGGCGCAGTGTGCTGCTGTTATATAAAGCTTCTAATTATTATTTGCAGCACAAAGTATAATGGAGACTGGAGACTGGGACTCTTTGTGGGCTCTTAGTTGTAACTCCAAACCGTGCAGTGTCTACTGGGTGGATTTTCTATTGATGTCTACAGGGATGCCACACCAACAAAGTCTTGAGAGCACTCACCCTTCGGGAGGTTAAATCATTAATTAATCCTATGGGACCATCAGGAGCTGGACGCTTTCCTGCACGGATATACCGGCGGAAAAACCGGCATCAAAATGCGACACTCCAAGCTCCCAAAAATGGCAAAGAATCCAGCAGGTAAAATTGGCGCTCCTTTATTCCATATGACTAAAGCATAAACATATTAAAACGTCTGTGTCAAAGCGTCAGTTGACGCGTTTCAGGTTTCTCCCTAACACTTAAACCGCCTGAAAACCCTTGCTGTGTGGATGCGGGCCACATACAATAACGTGGCGTGCCGGATGAGGGCCACATAACATAACGTGGTGTGCCGGATGAGAGCCACATAACATAACATGGTGTGCCGGATGAGAGCCACATATCATAACATTGCGTGCCGGATGAGATCCACATAGAATAACCTTGCGTGCCGGATGAGGGCCACATACCATACCGTGGTGTGCCGGATGAGGGCCACATAACATAACATGGTGTGCCGGATGCGGGCCACATAACATAACATGGTGTGCCGGATGAGAGCCACATAACATAACATGGCGTGCCGGATGAGAGCCACATAACATAACATGTCGTGCCGGATGCGGGCCACATAACATAACGTGGTGTGCCGGATGAGAGCCACATAACAGAACATGGCGTGCCGGATGAGAGCCACATAACATAACATGACGTGCCGGATGCGGGCCACATAACATAACGTGCCGGATGAGAGCCACATATCATAACATTGCGTGCCGGATGAGAGCCACATACCAGAACGTGGCGTGCCGGATGAGAGCCACATAACATAACGTGGCGTGCCGGATGAGAGCCACATAACATAACGTGGCGTGCCGGATGCGGGCCACATAACATAACATGGCGTGCCGGATGAGAGCCACATAACATAACATGGCGTGCCGGATGAGAGCCACATAACATAACATGGCGTGCCGGATGAGAGACACAAAACATAACTTGCTGTGCCGGATGTGGGCCACATAACATAACATGGTGTGCCGGATGCGGGCCACATAACATAACATGGTGTGCCGGATGAGAGCCACATAACATAACGTGGTGTGCCGGATGAGAGCCACATAACATAACATGGTGTGCCGGATGCGGGCCACATAAAATAAGCGGGGGTGCCAGATGCGGGCCACATAAAATAGCGTGGTGTGCCGGGTGTGGGCCACGGGGCTTGAGTTTGACACAAGTTTTAGGCCCAGTTCTCATTTGTTTTGCAGGTTCTGTCACAAAGGTTTCAGCAGGTCCGTGAAATTGCACCCTATGAACCGACTACAATGAGGTCCGTCCGGTCTCCATCCTGGCAACTGTCATGTTAATGAGAAAAAAAAAAATTCTGTGCTATTTTTTTCAATAATTTTTTGGAGAATCTCCAAACAGGACCAAGCCTTCAACAGTAAGGGGGTGTTCACACGGCTTATTCAAGCCGTAATTGCGGGACGGATTTCGCCCGCAGTTACGGCTTAAATAAGGGGCGGGGGAGCTGCTCGCCGGCCCCATAGACAATGCATTATTTACGGCGCGTGTCACTTTCTCCCCCCTGCGGCGGATTCGCCGAGCGGGGAGGAGCGACGGAATCCATAGTTCTCTATGATTACCATAGTTACTGGGACGGATTGGAGCCGTAATGCAGCACAAATCCGGCGCGCAGTACGGCTCAGAATCCGTCCCAGAATAAGCCGTGTGAACGAGGCCGCAAACCTACCCCATAGTCTCCACTGGCAGCAAGCACAGGTCTTGAAAGGGGCCAAACATTTCATTCTATATCCAAGAGAGGAAAATGCCTTGAAACGTACGGGGATCTCGTGAGCTGACGTAGGAGGACAAGCAAAGAGGCCATAAGAGGAGAAGGCAGTCAGAAGACCACACAGTGAACCTGCAGCAGTCAGAAGACCACACAGTGAACCTGCAGCAGTCAGTCACTGCGGGCACAGCGCCGGCACAGCACCCTCTTATCGCTGCCACTGGAGAAGGCAATAACCCAATTAGCACATAATCCTCCACACTCTCCAATGCAAATGTTTACTTTAGATTGCAGCGTAAACAGCAGAGCGCGGCCTCTCCTGTTATCAGCCCCAGTGTGAACACATTCCAAGCATTCACCTTCTGTGATTTACACCAAGGCTCTGCCACATACCAGGCGCTCAGCTCCTATACATACCCCACTGGGGGCAGAGCAGGTGGACCCTGCTGACAAGCTTACAATTCTGGAGGCCGCCCAGTACAGGATAAGTAGTGTATGTTCACAGTGACTGCACCAGCAGAATAGTGAGCGCAGCTCTGGAGTATAATACAGGATGTAACTCAGGATCAGTACAGGATAAGTAATGTATGTACAGTAATAGCACCAGCAGAATAGTGAGTGCAGCTCTGGAGGATAATACAGGATGTAACTCAGGATCAGTACAGGATTAGTAATGTATGTACACAGTGACTGCACCAGCAGAATAGTGAGTGCAGCTTTGGAGGATAATACAGGATGTAACTCAGATAAGTACAGGATAAGTAATGTATGTGCACAGTGACTGCACCAGCAGAATAGTGAGTGCAGCTCTGGAGTATAATACAGGATGTAACTCAGGATCATACAGATAAGTAATGTATGTACAGTAATAGCACCAGCAGAATAGTGATGCAGCTCTGGAGGATAATACAGGATGTAACTCAAGGATCATACAGGATTTAGTAATGTATGTACATGACTGCACCAGCAGAAATATTAGTGCAGCTCTGAGTATAATACAGGACGTTACTCAGGAACAGTACAGGAAATAATGTATGTACACAGTGACTGCACCAGCAGAATATGAGTGCAAGCTCTTAGTATTAATCAGAGGTAACCTCAGGAACAGTACAGATAAGTAAATGTATGTACCACAGTGACTACACCAGCAAATATGAGTAGCACTCTGGAGCATAATACATGGGATGTAACTCATGATCAGTACAGATAAGTAATGTAAATGTACAGTGACGCACCAGCAGAATAGTGAGTTGCAGCTCTGGAGTATAAATACAGGATGTAACTCAGGATCAGTACAGGATAATAATGTAGTACACAGTGACCTACACAAGCCCCCCCAGAATAGTTGGAGTGCAGCTCTGAGATAAAACAGGAATTAACTCAGGCTCAGTACAGGATAATAGTGTATGTGTTTACAACCAAACACCAGTGACTGCACCAGCAGAATAAGTAGCGCAGCTCTGGATTAAAACAGGATGTAACTCAGGATCAGTACAGGATAAGAGTAATTTAATGTCAGTATTCAGCAACCAGCAGAATAGTGAGTGCAGGCTCTGGAGGATAATACAAGATGTATACTCAGGATCAGTACAGATAATAATGTATGTACACAGTGACTGCACCAGCAGAAAGTGAGTGCAGCTCGGAGGAAATACAGGATGTAACTCATGATCAGTACGGATAAGTAATTATGTTCCCAGTGACTGCACAGCAGACTAGTGAGTGCAGCTCTCTGGATCATAAACAGATGTAAACTCAGATCAGTTACATAATAAACTGTATGTACACAGACTGCAACCAGCAGAATAGTTAGTGCAGCTCTGAGTAAAATGCAGGATGTAACTCAGGAATCAGTACAGGATAAGTAATGTATTTACACAGTGACTGCACCAGCAGAATAGGAGTGCACGTCCTGGAGCATAATACCAGGATGTAACTCAGGACAGTACAGGATAAGTAATGTATGTACAAGTGAGACTGCACCAGCAGAATAAGTGAGTGCAGCCTCTGGAGCATAAAACATGTATGTAATTCAGGATCAGTACAGGAATAAGTAATGTAATGTATCACACAGTGACTGCACCAGCAGAATAGTGAGTGCAGCTCTGGAGCATAATACAGGATGTAACTCTGGATCAGTTCAGGATAAGTAATGTTGTACAACTACACAGTAACTCAGTCTTTTTATGTAGACTAACTTTACTGCTATCGTCACAGAATGAAGGATTTATATGCACCATCAATGTAAGACAATGGCGCACACTGTACATTACGTCGGTGGACAGTGAGCGTCCTGGGGCCGTCGCTGCACCCCGGTGGTCTTTCTGTGCCCATGAAGGCAGTAATCTGCCACCATTGAGCTCTATGGTTTTTCCGCCTGTACAATGTAGACAGATGTGAGATCTTCACAGGAGTGCCGAACGCTGGAACGTTGTGAAGGACCTCACTGCGACGTGCTCATCATGGGACATTCTGATGAATCCTCGGCGCGCTCCACGCTCTCATTATTACGCCACGCGTTCTTTAACATTTGAAATCCCAAACAAGAAAATAAATGGCTGTTTATACTAAATCAAACCTCCCACATAATTAGCACCTCCATCACGGACAGGGGAGGCATCACTCTCTGAATGCGGAGCTACAGTCTGGAGGTATGCGGGCTTACAGTGCGCTGAGCAAAAGTATTCAACCCCCGCTACCAGTGCACATTTCATGCACTATCACCGGGTATAGAAGGGATGGCTGCATTGGGCTCTGGAATAGGAGAAGCAGCGAAAAAGAAAGAAATTTACAATTTTCAGCAAATTACTGGGGTTTTCAGCCTCGGACAATCCCGACTTGTTAAATGGGCTCCTTGAAAACAAAGAGATCACTAAGTGTCCCCCTGCTAAGAAAGCTCTGTCGTTAAGTGATCATTTCCCTACAGCACCCCCACAGGTGACATGGAGCATTACACCAGGGGTCTCAAACACACAGCCCCTCAGGGTAGTCACCTGTGGCCCACGGGGCACCGAAGCTCCCGGGACATCTTCAGAAAAAGGCTTTTCAACCCCTTGGGGTCAGCTGGAGCTGCATACGGATTCTGGTTTAAAGACTGTTAAAAAAGACCCGACTGTAAGGAGCTAAGCCGTCCACATTAGACTCAATTGAAATCTACCGCCACAACGACTCTGAGGACAGATTTTTAAAACCGCTGTTTTTTCAAAAAATTGAGAACATGTTTAATACCCCACTTCTATGTCGGATCGGCGTAAAGAACCCCATAGAGATGAAGGGGACTCATTTTCTAACTGTGAATCTGCCGGAAAAAAAAACACCTCAAAATCCACATAAAATACTCAATGAACGCGGTTTCCAATGCCTTCTCGCCCGACGGATTTCTACATTTGTCGCGAGGACTACCTAATTCTGCTATTCAAGTAGCAAACCGTCGAGCATATAAGGAATTTGACAAAGGGAGGGGCTTCTCTCTGTCCTTCATCAGACCCCATTCTGCGCGAAAGCAGAATCGACACCTCTGCTGGGCAACAGGAGGGTGCCATGACAGCCGGAGTCCTAACACGGGCTCCCGTTCTGACTGACTGAGGCGGGGCTTGGTTGGCTGATTGACATAAACAATCACTGCAGGTATATCATCTACTCAATGTATAACATGAGCGATCCAAGTGATGCACCACCAAATGCTTATTACACCCCTATCTGACATCACTATGGGTAGAACGACCTGGGCAACAATTCGGTATTTAACCAACCAAAATAAGCAAAGGGAAAAAAAGGAAAAGGGAAAAGAGAGAAAGAAAGGAAGAGTGCAGCCGGACAACTTAACAGCATGTTCTATGTGCAGCCCATTTACCCGACCGATTTTGAGACCCTTGTATCACACAGTGCCCTTTCCTATCAATGTACAGTGCCTGTGTAATGCATGATAGGATGTACTTTCATAGGGGAGAGAGAACGCTCCTCTTAGGGGGGGGGGGGGGGGGGGGGGAGAGAACGCTCCTCCTAGGCAGGGAGGTGGGGGGGGGGAGAACGCTCTCGTAGGGGGGGAGAGACCGCTCCTCGTAGGGGGTGGGGGGGGGGAGACACGCTCCTCGATCAGGGGGGGGGGGGACTGGAGAGGGACCCCCCACATCTCTAACCCCCCCCCCCCCTTCGTAGGGGGTGGGGGAGGAGACACGCTTCCTCCGATAGGAGGGGGGTGTGGAAACACCCACAACGACACGTCACCTACGTAAAGCTTAAAGGGGGGAGGGGGGGGGACCAAACGCTCCTCAGTAGGGGGGGGTGGGAGACACGCCTCCCCCTCTACGCACCTCGTTAGAGGGGGGGGGGGGAGACACGGCTCATCCTCGTAGGGGGGGGGGGGGGAGACACGCTCCTCGTAGGGGGTGGGGGGGGGGGGGGAGCACGCTTCCCTTCGTATACAAGTGGGGGGCTGGGGAGACATACGCTCCTCTCCCTCGTCAGGGTGAGGGGGGAGACACGCTCCTCTCGTCACATAGGATGTGGGGAGAGAACAAAAACGCTCCTCCGTTCATAGATTCATTCAACAAACACACCAAGGGGGGGGAGGAGACAACAAACGCCCTACGTTTGATTAGCAGGAAGGGGTGGGGGGGGAAGACACGCCACCCACTCAGGGGGGGAGAGACCCTCCTCGTCAGGTGGGGAGAGACACACGCTCCTCGTAGGGGGGGAGAGACAACGCTCCTCGTAGGGGGGAGAGAAACACGCTCCTCGTTCAAGTGGTGGGAGAAGACATCCGCTCCTCGTCCTTAAGGGGGTGAGAGACAACTGCCCACTCCAGTAATAGGGGGGAAGAGACACGCTCCTCGTAGATAGGGGGGAGAGACACGCCCTCGTAGGGTAGGGAGAGGACACGCTCCTCGTCAGGGGGGAGAGACACGCTCCTCGTAGGGGGAGAGACACAACGCTCCTCGTTAATGGGGGAAAGAAGACACGCGTCCTCGGTAGGGGGAAGACCACGCGTCCTCGTGAGGGGGGGAGAGACACGCTCCTCGTTAGGGGGGAGAGACACGCTCCTCGTAGGGGGGAGAGACACGCTCCTCGTAGGGGGGGAGAGACACGCTCCTAGTAGGGGGGGGGGGGACCCGCACCGCGGAGGGGGGGAGAGTCACGCTCCTCGTGGGGGGGGAGAGACACGCTCCTCGTAGGGGGGGGAGAGACCACGCTCCTCTTTAGGGGGGGGGGGAGACCGCTCCTCGTAGGGGGGGAGAGACACGCCCCCTCGTAGGGGGGGAGGGGAAAACGCTCCTCGTAGGGGGGAGACACGCTCCTCGTAGGGGAGAGAGACGCTCCTCGTAGGGGGGGAGAGACGCGCTCCTCGTAGGGGGGGGGGGGGGCAGAGACACGCTCCTCGTAGGGGAGAGAGGTTCCTCATATCCATCCTCCTCTCTGGCCATAGATGAGGGTCTGGGGCAGGGCATCCCCCTCTACTAACCCCTAATAGGCTGCATGGACACGGGGTTTCTATAACCATCTTTAAGGAGAACGTCCAAGTTGCAGATTAATTGGGCGACAGCAACGACGCGAAACATAAAAGCAGATTAACAAGTCATTTTGCACTGATTAAAGTCCTGACTTGAACCCGACAGATCTGCAGCGGCGGCCGAGCTACGAGACCGGCTGACATCACATCATTACATGGAAGGGGGCACTTACTTTTCACATGGGTGTTAGATAACATGTCCATTAATAATGGAAAAGCTACGTGGCTGCTCAGGTTCCCTTTGTCTAACGTTCACCATATAATGTGACAGATATATGGGGGATCGGACGGTCCTGTACATTATATACGTATGTAAGGTATATATACCATGATACACCTCTATTGGCTCCAGAAGCAATCCTCAGCCTTCACTATCCCCCTGTGTGTGACAATGTATCGCCATTTTAAAGATCCCTGGAAACATTCCTAGCAGCTAAAAAACCTCTATACCTTTTTATAACCCAGAGCAGAGCTATGGCTCAAAGCTGTAAGGCCAAGAGGATTGGGTGCAACTGTGACCTCTGCACCCCGATAGTGTTAGCCGTAGCTGAGGGGTTGTTACAATTGGATGTGGTTCAGATAATCAGTGAGATAACTGCATCAACACCAAAATTCTCACAGCTGACAGTATGTTACAATGTGTCAGCGGTCCTGCCTTAGGTTTGGCAGACACTTATCCAATGTACCTACCAGGGCTGGGGAGTCGGAGTCGGTGCCTATTTTGCAGAGCAGTCGGAGTCAGGGTCGTCATAAAATGGACCAACTCCGACTCCCAAAATATATAATAAGTTGGTCCAGTTAGTTCGATGCAAAGAGCAAGAGGAATTGGGTCCGGCCAGTGCGACTGCTCCCATATCTTCAGCCTCATCACATGATGAGTGTAACTGATGACATGGAGCAGGCAAAGCGCTGCCCCAGGGGAAAAGATTCCGCTCCCTTTGGCAAAACAGATTTCAGCAACATTTTTTCCCCCTGCTTTCAAAGAAGTAGAAGATTTCAACCATTCATCAGACCTGACTGTGGCTGAGGCAGTTCCTTTATACCCTGACATTGTTAGAGATGTTGCCCCCAGTGGTCACCGCTTTGCCACCCACCCCAGTTAGTGTAGAGATGCCATTCTCTAGCCTGGAAATAATTTGAGGTCAGATGTGAGGTCATGTATGCGGATCTGATGGGGGCAATACTATTTCTCAAACAAATTCAGAAACTCCACAAATGTTCCTGCAGTATTTGCATATTTAAAATTTTTTGTGTCCTAAAGTCGTATCCAATAAATATATTTTACATGGCAAGCAAAATGGTAACAATGTTTTTAAACTTTTGACTTTCAGGCTCCATCTCTCACCATCCACTTCAGCTTTGTACATGAGGCTACTGTAATTTTATATACAGTCATCTTATCTTTCTTATCATAATGTGACTTGCAAGTATTTAGCCCTGCTTAGTTCTGCATATTTTTCCTGTAACTGCATTGTTACTGTTTGCCCCGAAAAATTTAAATGTTAATTTTTTTATTTGTTAGTATTTGGGAAATCCACCTTTGGGTTTCAGCTCTGCCTGAATCCTTCTGGGCTCTGAATCAATTCAAGCATATCTTGACCAAAAATCTGATCCCAGGTCTTCCTACACATTCCCAATGTTGGGGCGGTCTGGAGTGGGGTACAAATACAGCTTTTTATTAAACTCTACCAACAAGTGTTAAAAAGATAAAAACATAGTTACCCTTTATGCTTGTCAGTGTCTGTTCTACCTAAATAGCTTGATTATTGCATCATAAGGTGATAAACAGCCTGATGTTACCCTTTAACTACAGTAAAGTTATCACTTAAACATGCGCCGTATATAAGGGAGTCAGGAGTCGGGAGTCGGAGGTTTGGGAAATTGAGGAGTCGGAGTCAGGGCTTCGGCTTGCCGACTCCACAGCCCTGGGTAGAGGGATGGGTAGATCGATTTTGCCAATAGACAGAAGGACAGACAGGATTGATATGAGATAGATCTATAAATACACATACAGTGATTTCATTAATACATTCCTGTAATGGAATATTCTACATTATTGGACGGCCATTGAACATTCACTCGATACGATCGTGGTGTGTGCCACCATACAGCGCCACTGTAGGACACTGGTATCTGATGGAGGACATGGAGCATAACCTTCTGTATCCTTCTACTCCACTCTGTATAACAGCTCCATCTGGAGACAAATGGCGGATTATCAGACATCCCGGATGAGCGGGTGCCTCTAGATACGATGGACGGCAGTGACCCCAGAAATGTGCAGTTGCAGCGTCTTGCTATGAGCTCAGCCCCCGCTGGGAACAGATGCACCTCTCTCTTGCAGGTGAGCGTGCCTGGACAGTATTCCTTCCAGCAATCTTCCACGACCATCTCGATTTCAGAATTGCCGGGAGCAAACTCTCAGCGCTCCTAGTCCTCGTCTGCTCGACTCTCGAGCCCGGCGCTCGCTCTCCTGCTGCAAACTTTAATGGGAAATTTGTAGAACCCAAAGGCTGCAGCTACAACAGGATAAAGATGTCAGAGACGGCTGAAGCCCGCCAACTCCTACATCTGCGCTATCCCTGCCAAGGAGGTGTGCGTGGTGGTGGCAGCCGCCGCTCATCCATCATGGTGGCTGCACTGTATTTGCTGCAGCGTTGTCATCCCGCCAGCAGGAAGCACATGAAGGAGACACGGCAGAAGCCTTTCTACCTCTATAGTATTAACATTTGCACCTAGATGGTAACCATTCAGGAGCCTGGGAAAGCTGGGTGTCCCTTTCCTGTGGGAGTTGTAAGGGTGGTCACTTTCTCAGATAAGACTAGAAAGGGACAACGTAAAGTGGATCTGTGACACCTCCTGACAGGTCTGTTTTAGTAAATCCAGCCTGATGGGGTGAAAATCCTTGTGTTCCTTGTGAAATAACAAAGCACTTCTTATGCCGTGGAGATTTTAATTCAATGACAGCAAGCATATGACCGGGGAAAAAATGGTATCCCTTGGAAGTAAATGGTGGAGATTTTGAGCCTGACCCGCTCTCTATTCTGAGCTGGATATCCATTTTCTGACATGAGCTTACCTTAAAGGGGTTTTATCGTTCCAGCATTTGGCAGACGTTTATGCTGGCTGCTAAGCAGAACTTGTGAAATAGAAGGGGCGTGTTTCTCCTCCCAGCACGGCGTATCTTCTCTCTGCAGAAAGGGCCCCAAAGTGTGCACGTGAGGATTAATTCTGTGTGAGCTGGGGGAATGAAGAGGATCTCAGCTGTCGGAGACTAAGGAATCATTGGAAGTGAAACACTAAGTGTAACTCCATAGTGTACATCTACGTTTCTCGCGCTCTCTACATACTTTGTAACTAGAATGGGCATTTGACATTCAGGACTCTGGGAGAGATGGGTGATTTTTTTTCTCTCTGACACACAGTGATATATCCTGCAGATTATTACACCTCTGACCTCTACAGACCTGCAGAACAAAACTATATGCTTTCTATGTTTGTGTTTACATGGAACTGCACAAGATCTCGCTCTCTGCTGCAGGACCTCTGATTGCTGTAATTGAAAAGAGCCAACCCTGCATCCATACGTCACAACTACCACTGATTGCTGTCAGTGAAAAGAGCCAACCCCGCATCTCTCTCTCTCTCTGGTGCACACGTCCCCCTTCGCCCTCCCGTCCGCGACCCGTTTCCTACATCTGTCTCCCTCATACACGCTTTCCCAATTACGACCGGGGGTGGGACCTGGCCGTAACCCGACTGGAGCTCTCACTTCGTTCCCAAGCACTAAACAAACAGCCCGTTCTCCTAAACTTTGCTTATGGTAACCAAGGACAGATATGCTTAGATTTTTGGTCCCCTCCTTTTGAACTATGATCTTTGTAACGAGAAAACCCCTTTAAGTGTACATTGGGCGGACGTGCTGCAGATTTTTGTTACAGACTTTTAGGGACTTATTACGGCATGTCCCCACGACAAGGGTTTTTGGTCTGTTTTTCAGTCAGTTTGCAGTTTTAGAAACCGTCTGAAAACCTGCAAGCAACGCTCCCCTTAGACTTCAATAGAAAAACCGTTCAGCAGTCCCCATCGAACTGTTTTTCCGCCGGCCGTCCGACAAACCTAGAACATGCTCATTCTTCTGCTCTGTTTCCAGACTGAAAATTAACATCGGAGTCCATGTAAACTGTTCAGAAAGTGAGTGGTTTTTGGTGCGGTTTTAGGTTTTTGCCCCCCTCTCCACCCAAAAAAAGTGAAGAATGATCCCACCTATATTGGGTGTGCTTTTGCAGGTCCTTCAGCACTTATTTTAACACAGGAAGGCTGGATTTGGGTGGTAGGTGTGTGTGGGGGGGAGGGTAATTTTCTACATTGTTAAAAATTCTATTTTTAATAAATAATTTTGTTTTAAAGTTTTAAGTTGTCCTGTCAACTTGATTTATACAGTAGTAAAAAAAAAAATGGCCACTGGAATCTCAGGGAATGACCACTTGGTGGTCACATGGTTTCTTGAACCAATCAGGAATACTTTTGTACTCGGCACACTTTTCTGCTTGAAAAACCAGTCAAAAAACCGTTGGGAATACCGGGACAAAACCAGTGACAAAAACAGTTCAAAAAAACAAAACTGCCGAAAAAACCGACCCAAATTTTTTTGAAAAAAAAAACAGTCCAAAAACTGGTGGTTATGAACAGTTCTGCTGAGGTCAAAACACAGCTGTTTTTGTCATTTGCCGTGTACACGCACCCTAAGGGCCCGTTCACACGGCTTATTTGCAGACGGATTGGCGCCGTATTCCGCGCCGGATTTGCGCTTCAATACGGCGCCAATCCGTCGGAGTCATTACGGTAATCCACTGCTCTCATAGGAACAGTGGATTCCGTCGTCCTCCCCCCTCGGCAAATCCGCCGCGGGGGGAGAAAGTGACATGCACATTATTTACGGCGCGGACGCGCCGTAAACAATGCACTGTCTATGGGGCAGGGAGCGGCGCCCCCGCCGCGCTCCGGCCCCGCCCCCGTCCCGCCCCGTATTCACGGCGGATTTGTGCGCTCCATACGGCTCACAAATCCGCCGTGAATAAGCCGTGTGAACACGGCCTAAGGGCGCATCCCCACGGCAAAGGACAAATACCGGCCAGTTTGATGGGGGGGGAGGGGGGGAGCTTTTCTCTGCGATGAGCGGAGACCAGCCCTCCCCCCTACCATTGAGAAGCACAGATTCCGTCCGGAAACCGAACGGAAGATTGTGCTTCTATAATGTTTTGCCGCCGTACCGCCGGCAGCAAAACCGCCCGCCGGAAAATCCGTGCAGTGGGGACTGCTGCACGGGTTTTCCATAAAGCACAATTGTGCTAATTTTCAGCCGGTTTTTCAGCCGGTCTGAAAAACCGCAAACCGGCTGAAAAACCGGCCGAAAACCTGTGCAGTGGGGACTTTCCCTAAGGCCATGTTCACACGGCTTAAACTGGGACTTATCTCGCCCCGTATGTTGCGCCGTACTGCGCTCAATACGGGGCGAGCTACTTCCCAGTCATTACGGTAATCCACAGTTCTCATAGCGGGGAGAAAGTGACATGTCAATTATTAATAATGAATGTCTAAGGCCGTGTTCACACGGCTTATTCCCGACGGATTTGTGAGCCGTATTGAGCTCACAAATCCGCTGTAAATAAGGGGCGGGACGGGGGCGGGGCCGGAGCACCGGCGGGGGCACCGCTCCCGGCCCCATAGACAATGCATTGTTTGTGGCGCGTCCGCGCCGTAAATAATGTGCATGTCACTTTCTCCCCCCCGCGGCGGATTTGCCGAGCGGGGAGGAGCGACGGAATCCACTGTTTCTCTATGAGAGCAGTGGATTACCGTAATGACAGGGACGGATTGGCGCCGTACTGAAGCGCAAATCCGGCGCGGAGTACGGCGCCAATCCGTGCCCAGATAAGCCGTGTGAACGAGGGGCCAGCGGGCTGCCCCCCCGCCCCCCCCCCCGAATCCACGGCGTAATTGCGGGCGATTCCACGCCGAAGGCGAGGTTCACAGGGCGTTTTTTTGGATATGATTTTGGATCCGTATCCTACATGCAGCTGTGTGTTGGATGTAGCAGGATCGCACCCTATAGTTTATTATAGGGCTCCTGCTGCGTCTTTCGGACCAAGAATTGACAGGACAATTCCTGAGACAGATCCGAAAGACGGATCCAAAAGACGCAATGAGACAATCAGGGCTCATAGCAACCAATCTGGGCCCATAGCAACCAATCAGGGCTCAGCTTTCATTTTTTCAGAGCAGTATACGAAATGAAAGCTGAGTACTGATTGGTTGCTATAAGACCTGCTTGGTTGCTATGGGCAACAAGAACAGTCTTACTGCTTAACACAGGGGTGTCAAACTGCGGCTCTCCAGCTGCTGGGAAACTACAACTCCCATCATGCATTTGTATAATCTATAACAGTGGGCATGATGGGAGCTGTAGTTTCCCAACAGCTGGAGAACCTAACAGTTTGATAAATGAGGCCAAAGTGTTTGAGTTCATTGCCATTTTTAAGACCTCTTCTTGCCGTCAGTGAAGGCGAATATGCTCTTTGATAAATCAGGTCCAATGTGTCACTTTTTAAAGATGGGGACAGAAGGGCGCAGCAGCCTTTTTGTTACATCATTACAACATGGCTGCTGCCTTTCCACTTTCCCACCAATCTTTCCCAGAATCCTGAACGGCTATTCTGCTGAGCTAAGCAGTGATGTGTAATTTCCTGGCAGCAGTGACACTGCATGCCCTTGTGATGTCACACACAAATATTCGGGGATCTGAGAGGCTCTGAATAGCAGAAATACCGCCGCCACCAGCTCGGCCCACACACAGGGCTGACGCTGCAGTAACCCACGGCCGGTCCTCTGTGACGGCTGCAGATCTTCAGAAGCGACTATAAATACTGTGCCAGAAAGTCACGAAACAGGTGGTGTCCTGGAGGAGAAGCGTCCCCGGGTGGAGCGCTGCTCTGCAGTCACCGCCTGCGACGTCTTACTTTCTTATAAGATGCGGATTCTTGATGTCTTATACCTGAATCTGCACTGCCCCACCCTCTGCAGAATCCAGACTAATTGTCCTACAGCCAAATACCTTAAATTTTCAGATGGTTCCCCTCAGAGGAGCCAAACCAGCTTTCCAAACCACCACGCACATTGATGGCATATGACTAGCATATGTCATCATCAACGTCAGATAGGTGCGGTTCCCACCTTTGGGACCTGGACATATCTCAGGAATGGGCCACTGAAAATTTTGGCCAAGAATGGAGAACTGGTCACACTTACGCTGGGAAAGAGGCTTTACAAAGGAGCATAAATTCAGGAGAAGTCAATGAAATCCCAAGGTCGAATGAAGAAGTTAATTTTCCAGGATATGGCTAAGAGGGCCTATTTTTAGGGTTCGCCACCTTGGGATCAGCAGAAATTAGGGACAGCGACCCCTTCTCAGGGCTGTGGAGTCGGCAAGCCAAAGCCCCGACTCCTCAATTTCCCAAACCTCCCGACTCCCGCATACATGGCGCATGTTTAAGTGATAACTTTACTGTAGTTAAATGGTAACATGAGGCTGTTTATCACCTTATGATACAATAATCAAGCTACTTAGGCAACACTTGTGGGTAGAGTTGAAGAAAAAGCTGTATTTGTATCCAAGTAAAGTCTGGACCAACATTGGGAAGATGTAGAAGAGACCTGGGATCAGCTTTTGGTCAAGATATGCTTGAATCTGATCCGGAGCCCAGAAGGATTCAGGCAGTATTGAAAACCAAAGGCATATTTCCCAAATACTAACAAAATAATAAAAATTCACATTTTGATTTTTAGGAGCAAAACAGTAACAATGCAGTTACAGGAAAGAATCTGCAGAACTAAACAGATGCTAAATGCTTGCAAGTCAAATTTATGTATAAGATAGTTAAGATGACTGTATATAAAATGATCCTAGCCTCATGTACAAAGCTGTAGTGGATGGTGAGATATGGAGCCTGAAAGTCACAAGTTCAACACATTGTTACCATTTTGCTTGTTAGTGTAAAATATATTTATTGGATATGACTTTCGAACACAGAAAAATTGTAAATATTCAAAACACTGCGGGAACAAAGCGGTGACCACAGGGGCAACATCTCCAACAATGTCAGGGTATAAAGGAATTGCCTCAGCCACAGTCAGTTCTGATGAATGGTTGAACTCTTCTACTTCTTTGAAAACAGGTGAAAAATTTTGCTGAAATCTGTTTGCCCTGGGAGCAGACTCTTTTCCCCTGGGGCAGCGCTTTGCCTGCTCCATGTCATCAGTTACACTCCTCATGTGATGAGGCTGAAGATATGGGAGCAGTAGCACTGGACGGACCCAATTCCTCTTCCTCTTTGTATCAAACTAACTGGACCAACTTATTATATATTTTGGGAGTCGGTCCATTTTATGACGACTCCGACTCCTGCAAAATAGGCACCGAATCCGACTCCACAACTCCACAGCCCTGCCCTTCATTACAGTATAAAAAAAAAACGAATATTTTCCAGCAAAAATGGATGTCAAAAAATTTAATAAATCTACCTGTTCTGACTTACATACAAATTCAACTTAAGAACAAACCTACAGTCCCTATCCCGTTCGTAACCCGGGGACTGCCTGTAAAAGGAAGGTTCCTGCTTGTGCGACTGCTGAGCCCAGTGCGCAGAGCCACAGAAAATGACTGGAAAATGAAATATTCTATATCCTGAGGGGAATCTGCCAAGGAAACACGCGGCTTCATCCAAGTCTCCAGTCAC
Organism: Phyllomedusa bahiana; assembly: GCA_025379985.1. Taxonomy (NCBI): domain Eukaryota; kingdom Metazoa; phylum Chordata; class Amphibia; order Anura; family Hylidae; genus Phyllomedusa; species Phyllomedusa bahiana. The sequence continues at coordinate 97,854 of JAODAL010007110.1, forward strand.
TGAGATTTTTTTGAAAAACTGATAAAGTTCTAGAAGTAGAAGATGTGAGATATTGTGGATACGGAGCGCAGAGCAGGGCAAGCACAACAGATGAATGCCAGTGGGTCCAGACGATTCAACAGGACTGGACAACCATCTGATGCACGTGGGGACAGAACTGATCGGCATGCAGTTTCAAAGGGAGGATACGCCGGGGGCCAGAGGTGTATTGTATGCTCACACGGCGTACTACAGCGCTGCAATACAATGGGTGTTTTAGAAGTAGGGTATGTTCACATGGCGTAATTGCAGAGCGTATTTCAGCACGTAACTGCGCTGTAATACGCCTGAGTGTGCCCACAATTACGGTAATTCAAAGCTCTCATTGAGAGTAATGGATAGCTGACGGTTTCCCAGGTGTACAACACGTGTCGGGGAAACCAACTAACACGTCACTTCTTCCCAGCGTTTATGGAGCCGGCAAAGAGCGCAAAGCCGAGCTGAGCATGCAAGTGTATGTGGTGGTTGTCAGGAATAACAGTCAGCCGAGCGTGCACGCGTATATGGTGGTTGTCAGGAATAACAGTCGGCTGAGCGTGCACGCGTATATGGTGGTTGTCAGGAATAACAGTCGGCTGAGCGTGCACGCGTATATGGTGGTTGTCAGGAATAACAGTCGGCCGAGCTGCATGTGAATGGGTAGGACAAGAGAGCCAGCTACTGGCCCCTCACTGCTATAAAATAGAAAAATGAAGCGACACCTCCCTGCGGCACTGCCGGTGTATTCCGCCGGTTGTTCAATGGTTATGTACAAGTCAAGAACTCCCCACATGACCCAGAGCCAAGCGCTGCCCTCAATGCTCAAGTGCCGTCCATGCAGAAACAGCAGCGCCGAGGCCAGGGATAGACTGATGGACGGGACGTCACTGCTGAGCAACCGCTGGGGGACCCTGGAGCTCCGGAGTGAAGTACCCAAGTCCTGGATCATTTTTGATTCTATAGCAGATGGGGGCGGTGGGCGACTGGTAAAAAGGATTCTCCACCACAAAGGAACGGGATGATTGCAGGCTGGACGGACAGATGAGCAATGAACATGAACCTGATCCCCTTCTAAAATGATGCTGGTGCATGGAGAAATCCTATCGCCCCACTGCTCTTCTGCTGACTGTTTCCTGAATAGATTCCTCCCAGTAACCATTAGCCATATTCGGCTGGAGGTCACATTTCTGGACCCTCTCCTGGGGTTTCGTGTCCTTTGTTCTGTCCGGCTGGAGCCGCTGGCCATCATTTATTCTTCTGCTCGAGGTGTTGCAGACTCTGGTTCTACTTCTAAGGATCCCATAGCCACAGATCACAGTAGATCGCTATATATTATATTATAGTTGAATAATTGCTTATCCTTTGCTTCCCTTATGTTCTAATGAAACTGCACAGCATCAAATCTTTTACTCTGTTCACAGCCAAAGCTGAATTCAAAATGCTGGAGGTTCCCGGTTTAGGCTCCGTTCACACCACCGATGCCACAAGCTACAGAAATGCTGCAATTTCCTTCTACGGTGCGTTGCCAACGAGTCCTAGACTAAGGCTGGATTCACATCCCTTTATTGTCTATGACCGAGGTGGTCATCGGAGTATGGCATATACATATGTATGACTGGCAGAATTCTGAATGCAGCTCTGGATGTGACTAGAGTATAAAACCTAATAAAATAATGGGCCTGTCTCTGCTGCCCATAGCAACCAATCAGAGCTCGGCATTCATTTTCAAACTGCTCCGGCAAAATGAAAGCTGCGCCGATTGGTTGCAATAATAAAAATGAGGTGTGGTTACGGGCAATGAGGAGTCTTACTGGTAACCAGCTTTGGTAAATCTGCCCCACTTGGTGTAAACATAGACTACACAGGGTGTGTCCACACGGTGTATTGTGTGCCGGCCGCGCTGGCCAGCGCCATGGCCTGGCCTCCTATTGTTTCTTCTTCGGGGAATATGTCCGGTTATCATAGCGCTCAATGACTGCTACGATGCAACCGTATTTGCAGGGTGTACTTTGGGTACATTGCAGAAACGATGGGTTCCCCATTATGGGAATTCCCCGTACAGGGGAGCGCTGTGTTCTCCTTTCTGCTCTATGGGAATTCCCCGGACAGGGGAGCGCTGTGTTCTCCATTCGGCTCTATGTGAGTTCCCAGAACAGGGGAGCGCTGTGTTCTCCATTCTGTTCTATGGGAGTTCCCAGTACAGGGGAGCGCTGTGTTCTCTCCATTCTGTTCTATGGGAGTTCCTAGTACAGGGGAGCGCTGTGTTCTCCATTCTTCTCTATGGGAGTTCCCAGTACAGGGGAGCGTTGTGTTCTCTCCATTCTGTTCTATGGGGGTTCCTAGTACAGGGGAGTGCTGTGTTCTCCATTCTGTTCTATGGGAGTTCCCGGTACAGGGGAGCGTTGTGTTCTCCATTCTGTTCTATGGGAGTTCCCAGTACAGGTGAGTGCTGGATTCTCCATTCTATTCTATGGGAGTTCCCAGTACAGGTGAGTGCTGGATTCTCCATTCTATTCTATGGGAGTTCCCAGTACAGGGGAGTGCTGTGTTCTCCATTCTGTACTATGGGAGTTCCCGGTACAGGTGAGTGCTGGATTCTCCATTCTATTCTATGGGAGTTCCCGGTACAGGGGAGAGCTGTGTTATCCATTCTATTCTATGGGAGATCCCAGTACAGGGTAGAGCTGTGTTTTCCATTCTATTCTATGGGAGTTCCCAGTACAGGGGAGTGCTGTGTTTTCCATTCTGTTCTATGGGAGTTCCCAGTACAGGGGAGTGCTGTGTTTTCTCCATTCTGTTCTATGGGAGTTCCCAGTACAGGGGAGCGCTGTGTTCTCTCCATTCTGTTCTATGGGAGTTCCCAGTACAGGGGAGCGCTGTGTTCTCCATCCTGTTCTATGGGAGTTCCCAGTACAGGGGAGCGCTGTGTTCTCCATTCTATTCTATGGGAGTTCCCAGTACAGGGGAGCGCTGTGTTCTCCATTCTATTCTATGGGAGTTCCCAGTACATGGTAGCGCTGTGTCCTCCATTCTGTTCTATAGGAGTTCCCAGTACAGAGGAGCGCTGTGTTTTCCATTCTCCTCTATGGGAGTTCGGCTACACTCGTCCCATAGAACAGAATGAAGAGTTGTGTAAAAGTGTGACCATTCTGAACCGAGACTTTAAGAGGCCCATTCCCGAGATAGGTAGGAGTTGCAGAGGTTGGACCAGATTTTGATGGCCTATCACCATTACACCATTAATGTCCGTGGTGGGAACACCCCTTGAAAATAAGTATAAAATAAGTCAAGCAAATGTCTCAGTTTTGTATGTAAAACATAAAGGATAAATCTGCCAGCCGAAAAAAGTATTCACACCCCTCTACATCTCGATCACGTGCATGAAAAGCTCCGGCTGGAAAAAGAGAGAGGGGGGAAAAAAAAAAAAAAACAGCTTTTCCAGCAGTCGACAGATTTAATCCTCATCATCATGTGATGATCTTTCGCAGCGTCCAGCATATTTTGTGTTACCACCAGCATGTCTGTCTTTTATTAACCGCGGAAGCTGCCAATGATTATCCTGGAGACACATTCTAAATAAATGAGAAAAAACAAGAAGCGCTGAATGGCGGCGGGAGCCAGCGCTGCCTCCCCAAAACACAGGGGAACGGCGAAATCTGCAGCAGGGGCCAGCACTGCCTCCCCAAAACACAGGGGAACGCCGAAATCTGCAGCAGGGGCCAGCGCTGCCTCCCCAAAACACAGGGGAACGGCGAAATCTGCAGTAGGGGCCAGCACTGCCTCCCCAAAACACAGGGGAACGCCGAAATCTTCAGCAGGGGCCAGCGCTGCCTCCCCAAAACACAGGGGAACGCCGACAACATCAGACGGGGCCAGCGCTGCATCCGCAAGACACAGGGGCACGCCGAAATCTGCAGCAGGGGCCAGCGCTGCCTCCCCAAAACACAGGGGAAAGCCGAAATCTGCAGCAGTGGCCAGCGCTGCCTACCCAAAACACAGGGGTACGCCGACATCTGCAGCAGGGGCCAGCGCTGCCTCCCCAAAACACAGGGGAACGCCGAAATCTTCAGCAGGGGCCAGCGCTGCCTCCTCAAAACATAGGGGAACGCCGAAATCTGCAGCAGGGGGCAGCGCTGCCTCCCCAGAACCCAGGGGAACGCCGAAATCTGCAGCAGGGGCCAGCGCTGCCTCCCCAGAACCCAGGGGATCGCCGAAATCTGCACCAGGGGCCAGCGCTGCCTCCCCAGAACCCAGGGGAAATCCGAAATCAGCACCACGGGACACCGCTGACTCACCAAAACCCAGGGGAATGCCGAAATCTGCAGCAGGAGCCAGCGCTGCCTCCCCAGAACACAGGGGAACACCGAAATCTGCAGTAGGGGCCAGCGCTGCCTCCCCAAAACAAAGGGCCACGCCGGACTCTGCAGCAGGGGCAAGCGCTGCCTCCCCAAAACACAGGGGAAAGCCGAAATCTGCAGCAGGGGCCAGCGCTGCCTCCCCAACACAGAGGGGAACGCCGAAATCTGCAGCAGGGGCCAGCGCTGCCTCCCCAGAACACAGGGGAACGCCGAAATCTGCAGCAGGGGCCAGCGCTGCCTCCCCAAAACACAGGGGAACGGCGAAGTCTGCCAGCAAGGAGCCAGCAATGCATCCCAAAACAAAAAGGGAAGCCGAAATCTGCAGCAGGGGCCAGCGCTGCCTCCCCAGAACACAGGGGAATGCCGAAATCTGCAGCAGGGGCCAGCGCTGCCTCCCCAGAACACAGGGGAACGCCGAAATCTGCAGCAGGAGCCAGAGATGCCTCCCCAAAACACAGGTGAACGCTGAAATCTGCAGCATGGGCCAGCGCTGCCTCCCCAAAACACAGGGCAACACCGAAATCTGCAGCAGGAGCCAGTGCAGCCTCCCCAAAAACAGGGGAACACCGAAATCTGCAGCAGGGGCCAGCGCTGCCTCCCCAAAACACAGGGGAACGCCAAAATCTGCAGCATGGGCCAGCGCTACCTCCCGAAAACCAGGGCTGTGGAGTCGGCAAGCCAAAGCCCCGACTCCGACTCCTCAATTTCCCAAACCTCCGACTCCCTCATACACGGCGCATGTTTAAGTGATAACTTTACTGTAGTAAAGTGGTAACATCAGGCTGTTTATCACCTTATGATACAATAATCAAGCTATTTAGGTGGAACAGACACTGACAAGCAAAAGGGTAACAATGTTTTGATCTTTTGAACACTTGTGGGTAGAGTTGAAGAAAAAGCTGTATTTGTATCCAAGTCCAGTCTGCACCAACACTGGGAATGTGTAGAAGAGACCTGGGATCAGATTTTGGTCAAGATATGCTTGAATCTGATCCAGAGCCCAGAAGGGTTCAGGCTGAGCTGAAAACCAAAGGCATATTTCTAAAATACTAACAAAATAATAAAAATTGTTTGTAGGAGTAAAACAGTAACAATGCAGTTACAGGAAAGAATCTGCAGAACTAAGCAGATGCTAAATACTTTCAAGTCACATTTATGTATAAGATCGGTAAGATGACTGTATATAAAATTACAGTAGCCTCATGTACAAAGCTGAAGTGGATGGTGAGATATGGAGCCTGAACGTCACAAGTTCAAAACATTGTTACCCTTTTGCTTGTCATTGTAAAATATATTTATTGGATATGACTTTAGAACAAAGAAAAATTGTAAATATGCAAAACACTGCAGGAACATTTGTGAAGTCTCTGAATTTGTTCTGAGAAATCATATTGCCTCCATCAGATCCTGCATACATGACCTCACATCTGATCTCATTATTTCCAGGCTAGAAAACGACCTCTCTACACTAACTTGGGTTGGTGGCAAAGCGGTGACCACAGGGCAACATCTCTAACAATGTCAGGATATAAAGGAATTGCCTCAGCCACAGCCAGTTTTGATGAATGGTTGAACTCTTCTACTTCTTTGAAAGCAGGTGAAAAGTTTAGCTGAAATCTGTTTGCCCTGGGAGCAGAATCTTTTTCCCTGTGGCAGCGCTTTGCCTGCTCCATGTCATCATTACACTCCTGATGTGATGAGACTGAAGATATGGGAGCAGTAGCACTGGCCGGACCCAATTCCTCCTGCTCTTTGCATCGAACTAACTGGACCAACTCATTATATAGTTTGGGAGTCGGAGTCGGTTCATTTTATGACGACTCCGACTCCACAGCCCTGCCCAAAACACAGGGGAACGCCAAAATCTGCAGCAGGGGCCCCACCTGCCATGTGCCAGAGACCATACTACTGTCTCGCTAGGTGGCAGAAATTCTCACGCCACATCCTCCAACTTTCTAACACTGAATATTTTGAACGCGATTATAGCAGATCAGGTTCCCTTAAACAACAAGGGGCTTTTATGCTGCCGATCCGGGCGCTCATGAGTCCGGTTTCAATGGAGAATCCAAATTTGTGTTGGAAAAAAAAAAAATCTGCGCCACATGACAGTGTGAACTGCGACACAGATTCCCATTGAAAACCATGGGATCCGGATACTACACTGGTTTCCGAAATGGAATCTCCAAAAAAACAAGGCCTTAAAGGGGTTGTCTCACTACATTGATTCTTCTCATCTCAGTCCTGTTTTCTTGGTTTCACTTTGAATTCAGGGGCGTGTTTACTGGCTTCCACTAGGCTGCAGTAGAAGTCAGGTCTGTAGCTATAGCAACCAGTGCTGGCAGCGTATCAGGAGAGATCAAACAGGTCTGTAGCATGTGACCACAGAGGCCAGTGATTGGCTGCTGCCGTGTCTGAATGTACAGCATGTGACCACAGAGGCCAGTGATTGGCTGCCGCCGTGTCTGCCTATACAGCATGTGACCACAGAGGTCAGTGATTGGCTGCCGCCGTGTCTGCCTATACAGCATGTGACCACAGAGGCCAGTGATTGGCTGGTGCCGTGTCTGCCTGCACAGCATGTGACCATAGAGGCCAGTGATTGGCTGCTGCCGTGTCTGCATGTGACTGCTGAGGCCAGTGATTGGCTGCAGCATCATGTGATCCATGAACGTGATGTCATCAGTGAGGGACCAGGGGCAGCACTGGAATGGTGGTGATACAAGTAAAAATGAATATCTAGTATAGTTGACAAAGGAGGAAATCTTAATTGTTACTGAATATCCTTGAATATTTTTTTTTCCCCCATCACAGATAACCTCTTGGATCCCTTAATATGGAAACAAACAGCATTCATTAATTATGCTCTAGTTACAAACAAAGCAGCACTCGAAATTCTGTTGGTTGTCTGTAGCTCTCAGGCTGCGTGTCACCACACCTCCCTGCAATGTATTCTGTATATGCGCAATGTTCGGCAACAGAGCATTATGGGAAATGTAGTGTAAGCACCTTCTAACATATATCAGAAAATCCAACTCTCCCAGGATGCAATGCACCAGATGGACTTATTTTTGGCTGTCAGCAGAGTGCAGCTGGATACCAGACAACATTATATTCTTAGTGCAGCTTTGGGTGTGAATGGAGTATAAATTCGTATGTTCCAATGTAAGCGTCCTCTGGTACATGTCACAATATTTGCTCCAGACACAGCAGAGCCGACTGTAACCTGCTGTCCTGAAATCTGTACAGTGACGGCGACGAATACGCTGCGCTGATAATGTGGCAAAGTCAATCCGAGTTGCTTAGAGAACAAACCACCCACCACCACCAATGTGCAAGAAATCTACATCTGTGCCGAAAAACTCCCATCAGCGAGGATTATTGGGATCTAGTAAGTGCCAGATTACCAAAATGTTCCGAATTATCGGGGTCTGTTAGGTGCCATATTATCAAATGTTCTGGATTATCGAGAGTCTGGTAGGTGTCAGATCATCAAATGTTCCAGATTATCGGGGTCTAATAGGTGTCAGATCATCAAATGTTCCAGATTACTGGGGTCTAACAGGTGCCATATTATCACGTTTCAGGTTATTGGAGTCTAATATGTATCAGATTATAAAATATTCCAGATTATCGCGGTCCAGTAGGTTTCAGATTATCTAATGTTCCCGATGATTGGGGTCACAGTATCAAATATTCTGGATTTTCACAGTCTGGTAGGTGCAACAACATCAAATGTTCTAGATTATCAGGAACCAGCAGGTGCTAGATTAGCAAATGCTCCGGAATATGTTCAAAGACGCCCAGGCGGCACGGGCGCTCAAAGATGCTCAGGCGCTCACAGACGGCCAAGGCGGCACGGGCGCCCACAGACGCACAGGCGGCACGGGCGCCCACAGACGCACAGGCGGCACGGGCGCCCACAGACGCACAGGCGGCACGGCGCCCCCACAGCGCACAGGCGGCACGGGGCCCACAGACGCACAGGCGGCACGGGCGCCCACCAGACGCACAGGGCACGGGCGCCCACAAAACGCACAGGCGGCCCCGGGCGCCCACAGAAAGCACAGGCGGCATATTATCACGTTTCAGGTTATTGGGTCTAATAGTATCAGATTATCAAATTTCCAGATTAGCGCGGTCCGTAGGTTTCAGATTATCTAAGTGTCCGAGTGCGGTCACGTATCAAAATTCTGTTTTCACAGTCTGGTAGGTGCAAGAACATCACATACGAGTGGCAGCAGCATACAAAAACTCTGAGCAGAAGCTGGACTCCTCGCTGTGGTCACATTCCTCCAGAGGCAGCAGAGCCAGGAGATGTGTGGGAGAAGTGACACATGCTTCCTGTCATGTCTTCTGGCTGCCTGTGACAAGTGTGACCAAGGGAGACAAGAGCTGTTTTCCTTGGCCGCCAATGAGTTGATAAGCGCGGCCCAGGATACACATCCCCGGTGCCCAGGCTTCCTCCTCTAAAAATAATCCATCCGCTGTGCCAGTGCCGCTACCTGCGCTACCCTCAGAGGGGTCTGAAACAAACACAACTTCCAATATTCTAATGGAGTCATCCCAGGTGGTTGGTGTATGATTTTGGGAGGGAAAGTAAAAGGTTTGTATTAGTCCATGTTCCCCTCCTGAGCCATTTAAAGGGGACTTGTAAACCTCCTGCATGATGGCCCAATAAATAAGGGGTTCTGCTATCACCTAAAAGCATCCTTCTACTGTCTATTAGATCCCATAGAGGCTAACGGATGGGTTCTTAGGTGGCCTATGATGAGATGGGGCCCATATACTGTTCCAACACGAGAGCCCATTGTCACCTTAAAGGGGTTTTGCCAGGACGTGAGTTACTTACCTCTTATCAGCACGGGAGTAGAATATAAACAAATCATGCTGAGGCATGAAGGCTGCAGGGGAGAGAGGGAGGGGGGTGAGCAGAGAGTGAGGAATAAGGGAGCGTCTCAAAACTTAACTCAAATAATAAACTTTACAACAGTTGATTCTCTATACAGCAGACAGACTCATACACTGCACTTTCTCCCCAGCCCCTTGAAGCTCATTCATCTTCCCTGTCATCAGATAAGAAGTGTTTCACCCAAGCTCGGCCTGTCAGCTCCTCTGGTCATGTCTAATGCAAGCTTTCAGGTAACTAAGGGGGATTGAGAAATGCTGTAGCTCTCAGAGTCTTCACTTTTTGTAATCGCATATATTTAGAAAAGTGATTAAATACCCATTTTGGAGGTTCCCACGTCAACATTACATGGTGGCAAAACCCCTTTAAAGCAGGCGTCCTCAAACTGCGGTCCTCCAGCTGTTGGGAAACTACAACTCCCATCATCCATTTATATAATCTATAACAGTGGGCATGATGGGAGTTGTAGTCTCCCAACAGCTGGAGAGCCGCAGTTTCAGGATGCCTTAAAGCATCCTTCTACTGTCTATGAGATTACATGTAAGATAATGAATGCCGTTACTGAAGGATTGTTAGGTGGCCTTTGACGTCATGTGGGATAAGAAGCGGCCCATATTCTGTTCCTCCATGGGGGCCCCGCTCCTGTCTATGTCCACTTTTGGCAAAATGTAAAAAGCAAGGCGAAGTGTTGTGGCCCAGAAACCAGTATAACATGGAGGAGGAAGAGCAGTTGCAAGATGCATGGTGCTGCTCAACTCAATGCCTAAAACCAAAGACATAGGGTTGTCCAAAGATCAGGCAGCAGAAGGTCATAAACAGAAGACAAAGCAGACAAAGTCTCCAGGGAAAGTTTTCGGAATAAAGGACAAAGTGACAGTAGCGGATCGCTGTCCTCCTGGAAGACTGTCCGGTAATCCAGAACTTAGCCCACTAATGGCGGATTATAGGATTCTCTGTACTAAGAAGTAGGTTTCTCCCAGATCAGAGCTCACGAGTCCTGGCACAGCGGTGGGTGATGTGCGGATACCACAGCCGGGAGCGGAGCGAGGATCAATAAATGGATAATAAAATATCCAACAAAGCACAAACAATCACATGAACATCTGCCATAAAGAGCGTGAGATCCATCATCTACATGAACGGAGAGACGGTCCGACTCCATTGCGACACGTGGTGGACACAAAATCACCTGACACTGGAGATCACTAAAAAAAAACTGTGAGACACTGGGACGTGTCTCTCCTCCTAATAGTTGGGTCTCTCCTACACTGAAGACTGTTACATCATCATTCTGTGTGAGCATTGGAAGGGAGAGAATGTCACAGCTCTGCAGACCTCCTGCAATGGTCAGTTCTTATGTCTGCAGAGCTGTCATCTCCAACACCTGTATTGGTGTAAGCAGTTATACATAAAGCCTGAACTGATGAAACAAATGTGAGGAATGCACTTCTCACATTTGTTTCTTCAGTTCAGGCTGTATGTATAACTGTTTACACCAATACAGCTGTTCTGGTTACAAGGAGCTTGTGGAGGGAGGTGACAGCTCTGCAGACATGAGAACTGACCATTGCAGGAGGTCTGCAGAGCGGTCACATTCTCTCCCTTCCAATGCCCACACAGGATGATGATGTAACAGTCTTCAGTGTGGGATGACCCACCTACTGGGAGGAGAGACACGTCCTAGTGTCTCCGTTTTTTTTGTAGTGATCTCCAGTGTCAGGTGATTTTGTGTGTATACTGTGTGCATACTGCTGTGTTATATGAGGGGCGAGTGAATCTAGCAGCTATAGACTCAGTAATTTTCCAGATCCTTCACAAATAACTATCACTTGGAGAAGGGGGATAAAGGAGCTCAGCAGCCATTATTACACAGTTCGGGGTGCAGTGAAAGGCAATGAGAACACAAAACAGCAGCCACTTTCACTTTCATTTTACACAGCTCATAGGGAAGAGAGTACAGGCAGCCAATGACAGCACCATGGGGCGTTTCCCATCCAGGGGGCGTGTCTCAACAGGGCTGAATGAAATATCAGGCAGCCAATCACAGCAAAGGGGGCTAGGCCTGATCACTTGCTGCGGAAATAGCTCTAGACACACACAGATTAGCTCATAGCTGCTATACTAAATAATTTAGGTAATGCAAACCAACTGCAAAAGTGCTTATTTTTACTGTCCCCATCATTACAGATATGATCTTTGTAGCGAGAAAACCCTTTTAAGGAGAATCCACAGGACCCAACCTAACAAGTAGCAGTCCTCAAGTACACCCTTCATGGAGCAGCCCAGTATTGCAGTCACATGAAGGCACTGGTGCCAGAAGGGGTGTAAGGGCTGTCCAACCACAGAACCCAACGCTGTACACAGTACCCTGCAGGCAGCTCCCTTTAAAGCTAAAAATATTACTGCAGCCATTTTAAAGCCCCACTGGTGAGTACTGGAAACATATTATGGTAGCAGAGACAGGTCTGATCGTTCATGCAATGCACAGAGAGGAATACCGAAAGAATGCACAGACTGCGTCCTCCGCCCCGTGGGGCCCCTGGGCCGGCTATGACGCACCGGCTCCTGTATACCTGCACATAGCACTGTGCCCTACATTCTGCACAAAGGCTTTGTCTCCAGATTTATCGTGGATTCTGTAGCGAGACAAAGACTTCCCTGAGCTGCCAGCACCAGGAAGCCTCAGAGATGCCTGATCTGCCTGCACGCGGAATAACGGCACATATACTGCGGCGCTGTACATAGAATATACTCCTGCCAGCCCATCACCAGTATAAAGAATGCACAAATGTAGGATAGACATACTAAGTCACCTCTGAAAACCAATTTACAGTCTGTACATCTAAAGATGCAGCAGAATTCTGCAAGCCTCAGAGCAGAAATCTCCCTTCATACCCAACTTGTTTACTGTCTGCAAAGATCTCTCTCTGGTTACTTGCATTCCAGGAAGTGTTTCAGAACAGATGCTGTACAGATATCTGGTAAGGAAAGCTGTTACATTATAATGCCTAATATAAAAAAACACAGTGACTGCACCACAGAATTGGGGTGCAGTCTGGATAAATAAGGATGTAACCCCGGGATCATTTCAGGGAAATAATTATGACACAGGATGCACCACAGAATATGATTTTAGCCCGGAAATAATAAGGATTAACCCGGGGTCAACAGGATAAGTAAAAGTCTGTACACAGTGACTGCACCAGCGAATAGTGAGTGAGTCTGGAGGATAATACAGGTTTTAATCAGGGTCGGGACAGGATAAATAATGTATTACACAGTGTACACCAGCAGAAAAATAGTGCAGCTCTGGAGGAAAATACAGGTATAACTCGGGGTCTCGGATAAGTAAATGTAGTTACGTGACTGCACCAGGAAAGGAGTCGCTTCTGGAGTTAAAAAAAAGGATGTAAAAACAGATCATAAGGAAAATTATGATGTACAAAGTGACTGACCCGCAAATATGGGGTGCAGCTCGGAGGGGAAAAAACGGATTTTAAACTCGGATCTTTTCAGGATAAGTAATTATTGTCACAGTGACTGCACCCGGGAAATAGTGAGAAACACTCTGGGGAAACACAAGATATAACAGGGTCAGTACAGATAAGTAATGTAGTACACATGACCCGCACCCCGCAGATATGAGTGCAGCTCTGGAGATAATACAGGATGTAACCAGGATCATACAGGATAAGTAATTATAACAGTGACTGCACCAGCAGAATAAGTGAGTGCAGCCTCTGGAGTATAATACAGGATGTAACTCAGGATCAGTACAGGATAAGTAATGTATGTAACAGTGACTGCACCAGCAGAATAGTGAGTGCAGCTCTGGAGTATAATACAGGATGTAACTCAGGATCAGTACAGGATAAGTAAAGTATTTACAGTGACTGCACCAGCAGAATAGTGAGTGCAGCTCTGGAGTATAATACAGGATGTAACTCAGGATCAGTACACGGATAAGTAATGTATGTACAGTGACTGCACCAGCAGAATAGTGGTGCAGCTCTGGAAATAATACTGGATGTAACTCAGGCTCAGTACAGGATAAGTAATGTATGTTCACAGTGACTGCACCAGCAGAATAGTGAGTGCAGCTCTGGAGTATAATACAGGATGTAACTCAGGATCAGTACAGGATAAGTAATGTATGTACAGTGACTGCACAGCAGAATAGTGAGCGCAGCTCTGGAGGATAATACAGAATATAACTCAGGATCAGTACAGATAAGTAATGTATGTACACAGTGACTGCACCAGCAGAATAGTGAGTGCAGCTCTGGAGTATAATACAGGATGTAACTCAGGATCAGTACAGGATAAGTAATGTATGCACATAGTGACTGCACCAGCAGAATAGTGAGTGCAGCTCTCTCTGGATCAGTAATGTCAATGTATACACAGTTATTCAATCTGTAAAACGATGTCCTTTAAGTCTGTTATTGGAAGCAGGTGTGATCAGAGGAAACCAAGGACAGATGCAGGTGCCAGCCCGACCCCCATCGTTGTCATCGACATTTGCAGAATCGATGCCACTCCCCCGCCTGTTTCGGGTCCGTCTTCCCTGCATTCTGTTGGCGTCCTCGGTGAGTAAAGCCGTGTTGTGCACGAGGAGAGAATATAAATGGCAAGATGATTACCATCAGGAAGTTCTGCTGCATTTGTGGCTGCCATCTACAAGGTTGGCCTAGAATAGCACTTCAATGGTGAAGCCCCAAGAGGGAGGGTGGAGTGGGGGGAGGATTAACCCTTCTTCTACCCTGTAACCTGGGGTGAGCCATTCTGCAGGAGGCACCCACTGTAAAAAGTGATGAACCCACAGCCCGCTGCTGCAACGAGGTTCTTTTGCATCTGCAAAGTGTAAGCATCCTGAAGTCAAGGCATGATTAAAGGCCGATAACCCTCTGCTCGTCACGCGTACCTGTCCCACACACATCCTGTCAGCCCTGCACTGCTCATCTGCTGTCACCTTCCTCACAACCCCATTCATATCCCAAACTGACCCATCAGGGCCACAGAGAGGCCAAAAACTGACGTCACAGCCCCAGTGCCAGGGACCAGATGCTCTTACAGGAGCTCAGGGCCTGCTATAGCACATGCGCAAGGCGCGCCTGCTTGTTTTATGTGGCCCATTAGAGCCCAGAAGGACTTGCGCCCCATCATGGATTCAATGCTTCACCGCGCACCTTCACACCCCTCGCAGGCGGTGGCCCACTAGCCACCCTCCAAGAGACTGCAGCAGCAATTTTAGGGCAACCATAATGCTGATGTGACCCTTAGTGAAAATCAGTTGTAGGACCGCCTCTCCGCTGACCCTGGGGGACACCGCCAGCGCTTGGTAGAGGTGGCAGCACGGGCACCATCCAACATCTTGGATTCGGAGCTCCAGTACAAACCTCCACCCCACTCTGTTCAGCAACTCAGAGGTGTTGGCACAGCTTTGACAGCCCTACCTCCAAGGCCCTCCAGCAACCACAATGCTGACGTGGCCCTTGGTCAAAAGGAGTATGGAACCCCCTGTATTATAGCCTTCTTTCCATAGATGTGGTGACCCAGACCTGCACAGACTAAGCATGTTATGTGAATACACATTGTTATACTAATCTTCCCATGTGTCAGTTTATACTGTCGCACCAATATTCCATTCATCAAAAGGGGTTGTCTCACTACAAGGATTGATTTTTATACAAAAACAAGTCACTTTGCAATGGTGTCCATTAACAGTGTCCTACCTATTCCTAGATATCCCCTCTTGTATGGGCTGCATCAGCTCCTCAGGTCACTATAGCTACAGACCTGTTCAATCTCTCCTGATAGGCTGCCAGCACTGGTGTCTATACCTACAGAACTGTTCGATCTATCCTGATAGGCTGCCAGCGTTAGCCTCAGGACGACATGTATGTATGAACCTAGTTTTGGAGTGCGCCTGATTACATATCTAAAGAACAGGGCTGCGCCAGTTTTGGGCTAAAAGGTCTGCAAACTACTGGTGCAGCCCTGTTCTCTAGATGTGTAATCAGGCGCATTATCAGGCGCACACGCCCCTTTGTAATGTGCCTAAGATGTGGGGTTGCTCTGTAGGCGTCGCACCACAACCGTATGATTCTGCACATTTATGACTGGAGGACGGCAAAACTGGGCGCACTACTGCTGGAGCAGGTAGACCAGGGTAAAAGTGAACGACCTGAACCTGAGTTGTCGTAGTGGAACTAGAAAGCGCTAAATCTATGATCCCGCAGTAGAACAGGTTCATAGATTCAGGTGCATTCTACACTACTAATGCGCGCACAAAATGGCGACTGGGCGCCAAAATACATACATGTCGCCCTTTGTGTTTCAGAACATCTGAGCAGTTAGACGTCGACCGCCTGCAGGTTTAGGGTATGTTCACACAGCGTAATTGCGGGTCGCATTTCCACGCGTATTTGCACTTCAATAAGCCCGACCCGCACCCCGCAATTACGGTAATTCACAGCTCTCATGGAAAGCTATGAATTACGTCCATCTCCCCCGGCGCACAATGCGATCGTATTGTACGCCGGGTGCGAGACGTGAAATGTCACTTCGCAGCGTTTTACGCGCCGCTGACAATGAACAGCGCGTGCTTCTTAAACACATGGTGTATTGCGGCGCATATAGCACACGCACCCCAATACGCCAAGTGAACATACCCTTATAGGCAATGGGCGGTCGGCATCTATTTAATGTGCCTTCAAAAATAAAGCACGTTTGCAAATGCTCTTCATTAAAAATCTTTTCCCGTTTTGAATCTGCAGATCCTAAGTAGACCAATGCGTCTAAATGTGACCCCCTATTTCATGTTACCCCACCAGATTTGTGCTTGAGGGGACAAATAGAAGACTACACAGAGTTTGTTTGTAACCTGTAAGGGTATGTTCACACGGCACAATTTCGGCGCGCATTTGTGCTCTAATACGGGCGAGATGCGCGCCGAAATTACAGTAATCCATGGTTCTCATAGAGAACTATGGATTGCGCCTTGTCCCCCGCGCGTACAATAAGATCGTATTGTATGCACGGGGAAACATGTCAATTACTATCAGCCGTGAGTAATGTATGTCTACGGGGCCGGCAGGCTGCTGGCCCCCCGCGCCACGGGAGTACGCGCGTGTTAGGGCTCGTTCACACGGCTTATTTCAGAACGGATTTGCCGCCGTATTTACGATGGTAAATCTGTTCCAAAATCCGTTATAAATAAGTAACAGGCCATTTCATATTGCTTTCAATGGGAAATACGTGTCGTCGTTCAGACGACACGTATTTCCGTGCCGTATTGGGCCGCAGATTTGCGGCCGGAAAAAGAATGGTCCTGTCATTTTTGAGCGGATTCGCGACGGATTCACCCCATACAATGAATGGGGTTTGTAAATCCGTCGCGAAATATGTGCCACACTTTAGTGACGCTTATTTCACACCGATTTTCAACTGATTTCGGAACGGATTTACGATCAGAAATCCGCCGTGAATCCGTTCTGAAATAAGCCGTGTGAACGAGCCCTTAGCGTGAGCTCCCGAAAGATGCGATGTACTGCGGTGCGTGCTGTACGTGCCGCAATACATCATGTGAACGTACCCTAACCATGAAGGTCAGACTGGGAGCAGCTTACACAAAACGGTAGAAGATTTATTTGAGGGTTCTCCCACTCAGGATCTCCCACTCATCCTTCCATTACTCAGCCATTCCTTTATCCAAAAAGCTGAGGGAAGGGTGGGCTCCTGAGGCCGGACCTGCAATAATTAACATCTTACTAAAAATTAGAGCAACTCTGCAAATAATCTTTTGTGTCTGCAGCTCCCTTGCACCCCAATGTGTCTACATGTGTCCCCTATTTCTTGCTAACCTAACAAAATGAAAGGGAAATGTGATGACAGGGTCCGAAAACATAGGGCCACTTGTATGAAAACTGTGTAGGCCTAAAACTCACTTTGTTGCCCGTAGCAACCAATCAGAGCCCATAGCAACCAATCAGAGCGCGCCTTTCATTTCATGTAGAGCTCTGGAAAAATGAAAGGGGTGCTCTGATTGGTTGCTATGGGCTCTGACTGGTTACTATGGGCAGGGGTGTCAAACTGCGGCCCTCCAGCTGTTGGGAAACTACAACTCCCATCATGCATTTGTATAATCTAAAACAGTGGGCATGAAGGGAGTTGTAGTTTCCCAAAAGCTGGAGGGCCACAGTTTGACACCTGTGCTGTAGGGCATGTTCACACGGCTTATTTGGACGCTGTTTTAGATGAGATTTTCGGACCATTTCCTCGCTCAAAACAGCGGCCAAAACGCCTCCAGTTCATTTTCATTGTTTCCTATGTAAAACTAATGTTGTAGTTCACACACGACGAGGTTTTTCCACGCGTTTCCCGCGCTTCTTTGGAAGCTGTTTTGGGCGCTCAAAAAGAATTATGTCAATTCTTGAAGCATATTTTAGGTGCTGTTTTGACACGTTTGTTGGAGCATGTTTCGACGTGTTTATTGCCCTGGCTATTAATTTGTATAGGTGAAAACAGTGTTGGGAACATTGCCCAAAACCTCGCCTCAAAACCTCATCCGAAAACGCGCCGAGAAATGCGTCTAAAACATCTCCTGAAGAAGCGCGCTTCAGGCGAAGTTTTGATGCTGTTTTAGGAGCTGAAACTTTCTGAAAACTGCTTCTAAAACAACATCAAAATCAGCTGTGTGAATATACCCCGAGGGTCCGTCCACACTTACTGGTTTTCAGTCGGATTTTCGAATGGTTTTTCGGATTTGAAAACGGTCTGTGAACCGACTGTCAATCCTACCCATAAACTTTAATGGAAGACTACATAGCTCAGATTTTCTGATGACAAATCCGACCTTCTAAAAAACTGTTTTTTTTGAGTGGAACATGAACTGTTCAATGTCCAGGGGGGGGACCGAATCCGCAAACCGCGGGCAGAAAAGGCGCCCCCGTTTCCAGTTTTTTGTCAGTGCCGTGTGGCCGTCGCCTTAAAGGGGTTGTCTCACTACAAGGATTGCTTTTTATGTTAAAGATATTACAAAGTGACTTGTTTTTGCAATATGTGTCCATTAACTGTGTCCTACCTATTCTGGGATATCCCCTCTTGTATGGGCTGCATCAGCTCCTCAGGTCGCTATAGCTACAGAACTGTTAGATCTCTCCTGATAGGCTGCCAGCACTGGTTGCTATAGCTACAGACTTGTTCAGTCTCTCCTGATAGGCTGCCAGCACTGGTTGCTATAGCTACAGACCTGGCCTCTACTGCAGCCTAGTGGAAGCCAGTAAACACGTCCCTGAATTCAAAATTCTGGACTGAGGTAAGATGAATCAATGTAGTGAGACGACCCCTTTAAGAGCTCCGTTCACTTCAGGATAAGGAACAGACATGTAAAAATTGAACACTGAGGAACTGACTAGGGAAGCGAACTTGAACCCAAATATGAGGTCCCCCACCTGCCAAGTGCCAAGCAAAATACTGTTGACTTCTTATGTGGCATAAGGGCTATTGGGCCCCCTCAGGCTCCAGGGCCCAATAGCGACTGCAACCTCTGCATCCCCTGTAGCCTGTTCTATAGGCACGTGTATGTGTTACTTCGGTGTCTTACCTCCTCCCCCTCCCCCCCCCCCACAATCCCCTGTATTTAGGTATTTATATGAAATTATACTGAGGAAACAACCAGACACCTTCCTACTTCTGCTTTTTCACACTCAGCCTGGTGACCCTGCCCGTCCTGTAACCACTAAGAGGTTCACAGCTGCTGTTCACGGAGCAGGGCGATAGGTAGCAGCGTCATCAGCAGTTTATAAAAACAACCTCGATTCTTAGTGGATTCTCTCATGGACATTATGTGCAGAAGACGACTTTAGAAGTCTCTTATGTATTGTTAAGGGACGGACAGACAGAGCACCGCGCTGTCACACCCTCGTCTGCACCTACTGAGCTTTATCCGGCTTATCTCTACCGTCCTATAAGCGGCATTTATCACAGGAGTCACCTTGTCAAGAAAATACTGCACCAAACACGTCACTGAGGGAGGACATCTATACTGGGGTAACATAGCAGGAGGAGATTACGGCCACAGAATGTTTGAAATATTGAAATTTCTAACTCCAGTATATAAGGTGTTGTACCACAATACTAAGAGCGCTCACATATATGTGTGTGTGTGTATACAGTCATATGAAAAAGTTAGGGCACCCCTATTAATCTAAATCATTTTTAGTTCTAAATAATGGGTGTTTATCAACAGCCATTCCAATTTGATATATCTAATAACCTGTGGACATCAGTAATATATTCGATTGAAATGATTTATTGTACTAAACACAAAATTGTGCAATATTAGTATTAGATATATACCAAATTGAACATGGCTGTTGCAACACAGCCATGATATTTTAGAAAATAAAAATGATTTAGATTAATAGGTCCCAAACTTTTCATAGACTTATATTATCTTTTTCTATCTATATACACATCTTATTTTATATATCATCTATATACACATTATATATATTTTAAATATTATTATAACACATCATATATAATATATAATATATATAATTATATCTAAGACCATCTATATATAATATCTACTAAACACACTTATATATATAAATATATCTCTCTAATCTCTACCCTCTAATCTAATCTCTATCTCAAAAAAAAAAGAAAATACCGTCACTCCTCTGTACATATATGCACACATACACAGTTAAATCCAGAATTTTTTCCATCACTAATAAAAAGCCCCATCTGCGGGTTTTTCCACACCTGCTGAAATCAAATAAACCTTCCCCGTTTTAGTCAATTAGGAACCAAAATTATTTCTATTTGCCAAATGCAGAATAATGAGAGAGAGAATTTTAAGGCATTTTTACTACTTTCTGCAAAGTGAAAAGTTTCCATCAATTTCATTAGTATTTGGTAGCTTTGCCCTTACACTGTAGGACTTGGGTCAAACGTTTTGGATCCTTCCACAATAGTTGGTAGGAATTTTGGCCCATTCCTCCTGACAGAACTGGTGCAACTGAGCCATGTTTGGAGGTCTCCTTGCTCACACATGCTTTGCCCATACATTTTCTAGAGGATTGAGATCAGGGCTTTGTGATGGTCGCTCCAAAACAGTGACTTGGTTCTCCTTAAAGGGGTTTTGCCACAAAGAAAAGTTGACGTGGGAAGTTTATAAATTAAATAATAAACATTTTCACCATTCATCATTATTAAAAATTCTGCACCGTTTTTGTTGTAGCTGCTCCTTTTGTGATCCATTGTTTATAGCTCGTCTCCAGGGGATACGACCAGGGCTGAGAGCTCCTCAGTCCCGGACGCACATGCTCAGTCATCACCTTTCCTCTCAGGCAGCTGCTGAGTGTTCAAACCCCAAGTGCTGTCACTCTACTCCTGTCCTCTGTACTCCTTAGTAATTAGTGCAAATAAATAAAAAGAAAAATCAATCAGGGATGGTGCATTGATAAAGAGAAAAAAAAACTACAGGGTTTTGGGTTTTCCCGCCCGGGGGTTTTAAACCCAGGACCCTTTTGCTTGGAGGCAAAAAAAATTTTCCTCTGAGTACAATGTAAAATTTTTTTACGTTGTACACATAAAAGCCTTTCTTTGATTTAGAGAAGAAAGGCTGGTGGGTGGCATCCTTTCAGGGTTACATGAATGCAATTCAAAAAAATCACACACGAATTCCCCCTTTGAAACAAACAGAGTGAAAAAGAAAGGGTACAAGGTACGAAATGGTCGGGGGCAAAACCCCTTTAAGCCACTTTGTAACAATTTGGGAGTACCCTTTTGGGGCCCTTATCCATTTGGAAGACCCCCTTCCCCTTAACTTTAACTTCCCGGGTGATGTTTTGGGATGTTGCTTAGTATTGCCCCCATAAAAATTTTTTCCCCCGTGATGCCTTTTTTTTTGTGAAAAGCACCCGTCCCCCCTGCAGCAAAAAAAACCCCCAACATGAAGCTGCCCCACCCCCCCCCCCCCCCGATTTTAAAAGTTTGGAAGGGTTTTAGGTTTCCCAAGCTTTTTCCAAATTTTTTCCCCAAACTTAAAAGTCATTATGGCCAACCCCGGTCAATTTTAAATTTCCCCACACCACAGGCCCCTGTCTCCAAAAATGTTTGGTCTTCCCTTCCTTTTGCTTTGCCAAAAAATTAAACTTTGGGTTTTATAGTTTCTTTTTAGTAATTTTTCCCTTTTGGCAGGAGGGGGGCCTTTCAGCCAAATTGATACAGTGCTTGTTTCACTGGGGATTTAAAACACAATTTTTTAAACCCCTTCCCCCACATCTTCAAAGGTCCCTTTTTCTTTTTTTATTGGGCTTTAAATTTTCACATGTCGGACCAAAGCCATTCATTTGAGACACAGAAAACCCGTCTCCCCTTCCCCGGCGGTATAATGGCTGGGCCCTTTTCCCCCCCCTTTTTTTGTTAACTTGCAAAAAACCACCTTCAGGGAAAAATTTAAAATTAAAAAGGGGCCAATTTGCAAATAAACCTTTTGTTTGGATTTTGCCTTTCCCCGAACCCCAAATTTTTCGGGGCATTAAAAAAATTTCCCCAATTTGGGGTTTTTGGCCCCAAAACCCCCGGGGCCATTTTTGGTTCCAAGGGGGCCCAAAAGAAAAATGCCAAAGAAAATTTTTCCCCACCATGGACAAACCCCCAAAACCCGGGCCAAAAGTTGAAATTTTCCCCAAAAAGGGAAGGAAAAATGTTTCAAAAAGGTTTTTGGAAAATTTACCCCTTAAAATTTTTGAAAGTCGAGCCCCAAAAAATCAGACTCCATAGCCCCAAAAGGGAATTTTTTTTTTTTTCTTTTTTTTTTTCAATTTAAGGGGCTTTTTTGGCAAAAATTTTTCCTAAAAAATTCCTTTTTTAGTGGGAAAAAGTTCAAAAACCCCGGTTTTTTTGGTTTTTCCCCCTTACCCATCTGGCCACCCAAAAATTTCAAAAAGGGTTTAAAAAAGTTTTTACCCTTGGGTTTGTTAAAAAGGGAAATAAAATTTGAATTTTACTTTTTTCCTTTTTCTTTTTAAAAAACTTTGGGAACCAGTTTTGCCCCCAAATTTTCCTTTTGGAACCCTTGTCCCAAAGGGAATTTTCCCGCCCCCAAAAAGGAACCCCGGCTCTGGGGATTTTTTTCTTTTTTAGGGGGGCCCTTTTTTTGGGGGAAAACCCTAAAAGGAAATTTAAAAATTCCCCGTTTTGGAAAAAACCCGTTAGGAAAAACAGTTTTGGAAATAAAAACCCCCCCAGGGGTTTCACCAAAAATTTTTTCGTTTTCCCGGAAAAAAAAAATTAAATTTTTTTTTCCCCCAACTTAATTTTTCTGGTTTTTAAAAATTTTGGCCGGAAAAAAGTTGGTTCCTTTTACCAATTGTCCCCACAATTTTTCCTTTTAAATGCTACAAAAAAGGTTTTTTCCGGGGCCCCGTGATTTGTGGGGGTTGATTAAAATTCCCCCGGCTGTTAAACCCCGGTCCCCTTTTTGGGCAAAAGGGGTTACCTAATTAAAAAGGGGCCGGTGGTTGTTTTTTTTGTTACCAGGAAAAGGGGGGGAAAAAGGTTTTCCCTTTTTTTGGGCTTAAAATTTCAACCCCCAAGGGAAAAGGGTCCAAAAATTCCTTCAAACCACAATTCCTTAAAAAAAAAAACCACAAAATGGGTTTTTTCTTTTTAAGACTTTCCCCCCTTGATTTTAACAAAGGGGCGTGGGTTTTTTTGGGGGGTTTAAATTTTTTTTAAAAATTTTCAAATTCTTTTTCCTTTTTTTAATTTTTGGATTTGCCAAAAAAACCTTTGGAAATTTTTACGGACCTGACCTTAAAAACATGGTTTTTTTCCCAAATTGTTTTAAGGCCCCAAATTTTTATTTTTTAATTTTTACTTTTCAAAAAGTTTAAAAAAAACCCTTTTTAAAAAAAAAATTTTTTCCCTCTCTCATTTTTTTTTTTGGGCAAATTTTTTGGGGAAAATTTTTTGTAATAATTTTTGGGGGTTTAATGCCTTTTAAAAAAGGGGAAAGGGTTTAAAAAAATTAATTAATATTTTTTTATATTTTTTATTAACATATTACAAATATTTATATTTAAACAACATAAATTTTTGTATTTTTTTTAAAATTTTTAAAAAAATTTTTTTTTACCAAATTTACATTTTTTCAAAAACCAAATTTTTTTTTAAAAAAAAATTTAAAAAAAATAAATTATTTAATTATCCAAATATTGATATAAATTTTTTTTATATTTTTTATATTAAAATTAAACTTAATTTTTTTTTTTACCAAATTAATTAAAAAAATTTTTTAACCCCTATAAAAATTTTTAAACATTTTTTCTTTTTAAGGGGTTTTTTAAAATTTTATTTTTTTATTTTTTTTTTTCACATTCAATTTTTTACACACCCCAAAATTAAAAATTAACACACAAAAAAACAACTACACAAAAAATAATTATATAAAAAATTTATTATAAAATTATTATTTTTTTAAATATATATTAACCCCCAACCCCCTACCCCGTACACACACCACACAAACCCCCCCTAATATATTAAAAATAATAAAAAATATATTATTTATTTAAATTACACCAAACCATACCCTACCAATTTAACCCCACCCACAAACTATATAAAATTTTTTAAACAAAATAAAATTATAAATTAAATATACACACTCCCTTTTAAACAAAAACCAAAAAACACTTTTAAAAAAATAAAATTTAAAAATTTTATATTTTATTATTTTAGAAAAAATTTTTTAATTAAAAAAAATTTTTTTATTTCATATTATATAAAAAAATATTTTTTTTTAAATTTTAAAAATTATTTAAAACACACATTAAAACCACGAGGTGTTTTTTGGAAAATAAACCAGGGGCACATATTGCTAGAGTAACCAAAAGGGAAACGGAAAAATACAGTGTGTCTGTGAGTGGGTTTTACTGGGGGCATAGTGCAGGTGAGTGGGGTATACATGGTTTCCCCTTTCGAAGTTTTGTGTGTATACAGAACTATACCGGGGGTAAATGTCTGAAAATGTTTAAAAACTGGAAGTACTTTTTGTAAAGAGAAAATTAAAAAAGGAGTCTCAAAACGGGGCCCAAACAGTTTTAGGGTATTTTTGGGATTAGTTGAAATTTAATTTTTTTGAAAACCGTTTTTTTAAAAGCCTTAAAAGACCATCCTCCCCTTTTCGATGCACCGTCCAAAATGTTCCGTTGGGGTTTTACGACTTTATGCACAACTTTTCCGATCTCTAACAAGGAGCTTAATGGCAAAATTCACAACAGGTGTTTGATCCCTGAATCGCCCGATACATTTAGGGAATCAATTTCAATTGCGATTTAAACCGTCCTCCTCATCCTGCTGTTCACATTGTGACATCAGGAGACCAAGATACCTTCAGATGATCAGAAGGACCTCGCCATTGCCAGATTCAAGCAGGATGCTCTCAGATGGAAGTGGCCACTGAGCTTAGAGCGTCACAGACTGACATCAGCAGGTTGCATCAGAGATACAGAGAAACTGGAAGAGTCTCAGAAAGGCAAAGAAGTGGACGTGCTTTGGCTCCATCACACACTGATGACTGCGTCATTGTAACCAATGCCCTACGGAACCGGATGATGAATGCGGCACAACTCCAGGGAGGTGAGAGGAACCAAGTGTCATGTCAGAGCATTTGTAACCATTTATATCAGCATAACCCTATATATCACAGAGCTCAGCTCCTCTCCCTCTATCATATAACCCTATATATCACAGAGCTCGGCTCCTCTCCCTCTATCATATAACCCTATATATCACCGAGCTCGGCTCCTCTCCCTCTATCATATAACCCTATATATCACAGCGCTCAGCTTCTCTCCTATATCATATAACCCTATATATCACAGAGCTAAATCTCCTCCCCTTTATCATATAACCCTATAAAATCACAGAGCTCAGCTCCTCTCCTCTATCATACTGTATAACACTATATATCACAGAGCTCAGCTCCTCTCCTCTATCATATAACCCTATATATTACAGAGCAGAACATACAGGTACCGGATCCTCCTATACAGATATATAGGTACACAGAGCCTATACAGTCACATAGGTATATAGCGTCGGCTGCAGCATATACAGTTACCCTCCTATACAGATATACAGAGGCAGCTGCAGCACATACAGTCACCCTCCTATTCAGATATACAGAGGCAGCTGCAGCACATACAGTTACCCTCCTATACAGATATACATAGGCGGCTGCAGCACATACAGTTACCCTCCTATACAGATATACAGAGGGGGGCTGCAGCACATACAGTTACCCCCCTATACAGATATACAGAGCCGGCTGCAGCACATACGTCACCCTCCTGAAACAGATTACAGAGGCGGCTGCAGCACATACAGTTACCCTCCTATTCAGATTTTAGAGGGCGGCTGCAGCACATACGTTACCCTCCTTTTACAGATTACGAGGCGGCTGCAGCACATACAGTTACCCTCCTATACAGATATACGGGAGGCGGTGCAGCACATACAGTTACCTCCTATACAGATATACAGAGGCGGCTGCAGCACATACATTTTACCCTCCTATACAGATATACAGAGCCGGCTGCAGCACATACAGTCACCCTCCTAGACACACATACAGAGGCGGCCGCAGCACATACACGTACCCTCCTGTACCGATACACAGTGGCGTCTGCAGCACATACAGTTACCCTCCTGTACAGATACACAGAGGCAGCTGCAGCACATACAGTTACCCTCCTATACAGAGGAGGCTGCAGCACATACAAGTTACCCCCCCTATACAGTTTATACAGAGCGCTGCAGACCATACAGTTACCCTCCTGTACAGATACACAGAGGCAGCGGGCAGCACATACAGTTAACCCTCCATATACAGAGGCGGCTGCACCCACATACAGTTCCCCTTTCCTATACAGATATACAGAGGCAGCTGCAGCACATACAGTTTTACCCTCCTTTTACAGATATACAGAGGCGGCTGCAGCACATACAGTTCCCCTCCTATACAGATATACAGAGGCGGCTGCAGCACATACAGTTACCCTCCTATACAGATATACAGAGGCGGCTGCAGCACATACAGTTACCCTCCTATACAGATATACAGAGCCGGCTGCAGCACATACAGTTACCCTTCCTAAACAGATATACAGAGGCAGCTGCAGCACATACAGTTACCCTCCTATACAGATATACAGAGCCGGCTGCAGCACATACAGTTACCCTCCTATACAGATATACAGAGGCGGCTGCAGCACATACAGTCACCCTCCTGTACAGTTTTACAGTGGCGGCTGCAGCACATACAGTTACCCTCCTATACATATATACAGAGGCGGCTGCAGCACATACAGTCACCCTCCTAGACAGATACACAGAGGCGGCTGCAGCACATACAGTTACCCTCCTATACAGATATACAGAGGCGGCTGCAGCACATACAGTTACCCTCCTATACATACAGAGGCGGCTGCAGCACATACAGTTACCCTCCTATACAGATATACAGAGGCGGCTGCAGCACATACAGTTACCCTCCTATACAGATATACAGAGGCGGCTGCAGCACATACAGTTACCCTCCTATACAGATATACAGAGGCGGCTGCAGCACATACAGTTACCCTCCTATACAGATATACAGAGGCGGCTGCAGCACATACAGTTACCCTCCTATACAGATATACAGAGGCGGCTGCAGCACATACAGTTACCCTCCTATACAGATATACAGAGGCGGCTGCAGCACATACAGTTACCCTCCTATACAGATATACAGAGGCGGCTGCAGCACATACAGTTACCCTCCTATACAGAGGCGGCTGCAGCACATACAGTTACCCTCCTATACAGATATACAGAGGCGGCTGCAGCACATACAGTTACCCTCCTATACAGATATACAGAGGCGGCTGCAGCGCATACAGTCACCCTCCTATACAGATATACAGAGGCGGCTGCAGCACTTTCGGGGCTTACCTCTTCCAGCACAGTGATGGAGTTCCTGCAGCTCTGCAGTCTGGTGGTGAAGCTGGACGTGGTCGGGGAGTTGTAATCCTCTGTGGTCTCGGAAATAAACTCTGACACCGAGATCTGATCCGGCATCCTGGCCATAGGGAGAGAGAGGGAAAAAAACACAGGCAGATGAGGAGAGGAGGAGAGCGAGGGTCCAGGCAGGGAGGGGAGCGCGCAGGGAGGGCCCTGCACAACATACTGTACACAGCACAATCTGGGGATGAGGGGAGGGCGAGCAGACAATGACAACAAAGATCACACACATCTATCCAAAAACGGCAGCGCTGCATGGACCTCTGCACCCAGATGCAATGCAGCACGTCCTCCTCCCCGGGGGCCGCTACCGCCGCCGTGTGCAGCACATACAAATGCGACTGTGCCGGGTGACGCTGCAGCAAAAGGTCAGGACGGGAGAACGGCAAAGGAGGCAGGAAACCGAGGAGGGGATCCGCAGCAATTCGGGGGCACTATGGAAAGTTAGAGACGTAGCAGAGCTGGGTATGTCGGCTGCAGTGGTGGGTAATGAGGTATCTGGGAGGATAGACTGTGCGGCATTGGTGAAGCCCAATGTCAGATGTAAAGCAGCAGGATGAGGCTGGCGTGTAGCAGGGCTGAGTTTGGCATTTGGGAGAACACCTTAGGATTAGCTAGAGCTGCAGAGAAACCCAATGCACGGGGCTTAACAGCAGGATGGGTCTCAGATGTAGCAGAGCCGAGTTTGTCACTAGAGATAAAACCTTATAGTTACATAGGGCTGCAGATAACCCAATAATAGGAATATAACAGTAGGCTGGGTCTCAGGTGTAGCAGAGCCGAGTTTGTCACTAGAGATAAAACCTTAGTTACATAGGGCTGCAGATAATCCAATAATAGGAATATAACAGAAGACTAGGTCTCAGATGTAGCAGTGTTGGGTTTGTCACTAGAGATAAAACCTTACAATTACATAGGGCTGCAGATAACCCAATAATAGGAATATAACAGTAGGCTGGCTCTCAGGTGCAGCAGAGCAGAGTTTGTCACTTGAGATAAAACCTAACAATTAATAGGACGCATAAACCCCAATTTAAATTAACAAAGATAGGGCTCAGATGTAGCAGTGTTGGGTTTTCCCTTTGGGATTACACCTTAGTATTAGCTAGAGCTGCAAAGAAACCCAATGCAAGGGGCTTAACGCAGGAGGTTTTCCGATGTACGTGCGGTTTGTCACTAGAGAAAACCTTTCAATTACATAGGGGGGCAGATAACCCAAAATAGGAATATAACAGTAGGCTGGGTCTCGGGGTTTTGCAGGCCGAGTTTTTTCCTAGAGAAAAACCTTAGTTTAAAAGGATGCAGGTAACCCAAAATGGAAAATAAAAGTACTGGCTCTCAGGTGCAGCAGAGCAGAGTTTGTCACTTGAGATAAAACCTAACAATTACATAGGACTGCAGGTAACCCTAATATTAGCAATATAACGAAAAACTAGTTCAGTGTAGAGTGTTGGGTTTTTCCCTTTTTGGAAACCCTTAGTATTAGTGAGCTGCAAAGAAACCCAATGCAAAAGGGCTTAACACGGTGGGGCTCAGTGTAGATGCTGGTTTGTCACTGAGATAAAAAAATTACAGTTTTCAAGGACTGCAGGAACCCATAAAGGAAAAAACATAGGTGGGTCTCAGGGGTAAGAGCTGGTTTGTCATTTAGAAAAAAACCTTACAATTACATAGGACTGCAGGTAACCCTAATATTAGCGATATAACAGTAGGCTGGGTCTCCGATGTAGGGGAAACCGAGTTTGTCATAGGATAAAACTTTTACAATTAAAAGGACGCAGAAAACCCATAAAAGGAATTAAAGAAGACGGGTCTCAATGTTTCAATTTGGGGTTTTTCCCCTTTTGGGATTACCCCCCTTATATTACAAAAGGCTTCAAGTAAAAACCCCCCTGCAAGGCTTTTCAGCAGGTGGGGTTTAGGTTGGGAAGTGAGTTTGCCATTTGGGATAACAACTTACTATCACATAGCAAGCAGTAAACCCCCCCTGTCAGAGGCTTATCGCAGGGGGGTTCAGACATGCAAGGTCGAGTTTTTAATTAGATAAAAACCTTACAAATTTACAGGATGCAGGTAACCCCAAATATATGTTTACCAGCAGGCTGGCTCTCAGATGTTGCAGGGCTGTCTTTGTCATGTAGCACAACAGCAGTTATAACAGGGCTGAGTCATGTGTAGTGGGACTGAGTTTGTCAGAGAGTGGGGCTAGGGGCAATTAATAAGATTACTGGGAGCCAAAAATCCAAAGGTTTGGGGTTCACTGGTCTGAAGTTTACATTCTGCACCTGGACTTGCTGCAAAAACCAGAGCAATTTTGTGCCAGTTTTTGGCCACAGCATGTGAGCCGGCCCCTCACAGGTGTAACAGGAGGCCCCAATGATTCGGGTGCAGGATAGTGTTGGCTCGGTTACATCCTACAACAAAGGCTGCGTCCGGCGTTGAACGGGTTACATCGGCCGCTCCGCTTTTCTGAATAGCAGAGAATTCCCATTCGTTGGAATAAGGAGAGCGGCCGAGATAATGAAAGGGAGCACAATGGGGAGCAGCTAATGAATAGCAGCAGCCGAGGCCGCATCACGTCAGCGGCAGAGCAAGGTGACAGAGAGTAGGAGGGGCACCCAGGGCCCCCGGGGCCCAGAGACACCGCGCCGAGGCCCAGAGACACCGCGCCGAGGCCCAGAGACACCGCACCGAGGCCCAGAGACACCGGCCCGGGCCCCCC